>JASDQU010947930.1:12776-24722 GCA_032191745.1 Picea mariana
TGAAGTTCATCCCCAGAGATTACCAGATCACTCTGTTCAGGCGTATGCAGAACCTGAGACAGAAACTGATGACGGTGAAGGAGTACACCGAGGAATTCTACAAGCTCAACATTCGAGCTGGTCATCAGGAGAGTGATGACGAGAAGGTGGCGAGATACCTGAATGGGTTGAGGTATGACATTCAGGATGAATTAATCATGTTGACCATCAGGACGGTCGAGGATGCATACCAGATGGCTCTAAATTCCAAAGAGAAGCTGAGTTGCAAGCAAGGATAGCGAGGGCGAGGAAGAAGCCATCCCAGAGGCAAGGCAATTTCCCAAGAGAGAACTCAGAAGCCTAAGGAGGATTGGCAAAGACCTCAGGTTAAGGCGGAGAGAGGCGGATCCTCACTGCAGAGGCAGCGACAAACTGAACAAAGGCAGTAATATGCTGAGCTGAGGAGGCAGCATGCAGAGACGGGTGGCGGATATGCTGATGCCAACGTAATTCCTCGTACCCGAGGTAGAGGAAGAGGACGTGGAGGAATTATCACATGTTTTACATGTGGAAAAGACGGACATAAAGCCGTGGATTGTCCAGACAGGAAGATGGAGAGAGGAGAAGCTCACATCATAGAGGCACAGAGGCGTGATGATGAGGATGAAGACACCAGAAGTGGGAAGTCACTGACGGTGCATAAAATTTTGTTAACACCTGAGAAAGAGGTGGAAGATACAGCTCAGAGATGCAGACTATTCTGGACGACTTGCAAGACCAAGGGCTGGAAATGCAAGGTCATAGTGGACAGCGGAAGCACAGATAATATCGTTTCGATCGAGATGGTGGAAAAGCTGGAGCTGGAGACGAACAGACACCCAAGTCCATACAAAGTGTCATGGCTGCAGAAAGGACACCAGGTATGTGTTACAAAACAATGCTTGGTTGAATTTTAAATGGGTGAATATAAGGACAAAATTCTGTGTGATGTTATTCCCATGGATGTCTGTCATGTGTTATTGGGAAGACCATGGAAGTATGATCGAAGTGTTGTTCATGATGGGAAAATGAACACATATACCTTGGAGAAGGATGGGAAATCACACACATTGCTTCCGATAAAAGATAAGGAAGTGAAACCAGAAGTAAGCAGCACAATACTTCTCATGAGTGGAAAGGAGCTTCTCACAGAGTTGGAGAAGAATGAAGATCCACAATTCTTTGTTGTCAGGAAGTCGAGAATTGTCCTGACATGCATAAGAGTGGACGATCTGCTAGAAGAGATTCAGGAACTGTTGGGAGAGTTCGCTGACATCATCATGGATGAACTACCTCGTTCGTTGCCACCGATAAGGAGTGTGAGTCACCATATTGACCTCATACCCGGAGCAAGTCTACCGAATAAGGCAACGTACAGGTTGACACCTCAGGAGAACGAGGAGGTCAAAAGGCAGGTACAGGACCTGTTGGATAAAGGATTGGTCAGAGAAAGTCTTAGTCTGTGTGTTGTTCCGATAGTATTGAGTCTGAAAAAGGATGGAGGCTGGAGGATGTGTACAGACTCCAGGGCGATAAATAAGATCACCATCAGGTACAGATTTCCACTGCCGAGAATGGATGACTTGATGGATTGCCTGAGCGGGGCAAATTATTTTTCAAAAATTGATCTCAAGAGCGGATATCATCAGATCCAGATGAGAGAGGGAGATGAGTGGAAGACAGCATTCAAAACAAATGAGGGGTTGTACGAATGGTTGGTCATGCCCTTTGGTTTGACAAATGCGTCAAGCACATTTATGAGGCTGATGAATGAAGTCCTGCGGGAATTCATTGGCAAATTTGTGGTCGTATATTTGGACGACATATTAATTTTCAGCAAGACAAAGGCTGAACACTTGAGGCATTTATCCATAGTGATGAGAAGGCTACAGCAGGAGAAGATGCTGATTAATTTGAAGAAATGTTCCTTTATGCAGACGGAACTCATTTATTTGGGTCTTGTAATCTCGGCGAATGAATTGAGGATGGATCCTGAGAAGGTAAATGTAATCAGGAATTGGCCATCGCCGAGGAATGTTTTTGAGGTAAGGAGCTTTCATGGTCTAGCTAGTTTCTACAGGAAATTCATTCGGAATTTTAGTGAAATTAGCGCAGCAATGATGGATACAGTGAAAAAGCGGCATAAAGTTTTTCATTGGAGAGCCGAGGCTGAGAGGAGCTTCAATCTGTTGAAGCGAAAGATAACAGAGCAGACAATTCTGGTGCTGCCAGACTTTCAGAAAACATTTCAGGTGAAATGTGATGCCAGTGGGTATGCTATTGGAGGAGTCTTGAGTCAGGATGACAGGCCTGTGGCATATTACAGTGAGAAGTTGGATGATGCAAAGCTGAAATACTCCACATACGATAAAGAATTCTATGCCATCATACAGGCATTGAAGAAGTGGAGGCATTACTTGATACCCAAGGAGTTCGTTCTGTACAGTGATAATCACGCAATGCAGTTTGTAAGTCAACAAGAGAAGTTGAACCAAAAGCATGTGAAATGGGTAGAGTACATGAAAAATTTTACATTTGTCATCAAACACATTTCGGGGACTGCTAACAAAGTGGCTGACGCTTTGAGCAGGAAATGTTTATTGCTGCAGGAGTTCAGAGTCAAGACGCTGGGGTTTGAAAATCTGAAAGATATGTATGCAGGTAATGCGGATTTTGCAGAAGCATACGAGGCAGCTGATAATCCAGTTCTCAGGGATCGGACCCCATGGATTGATTTCATGATCCAGGATGGATTTTTGTTTAAAGGCAATCAGTTGTGCATACCGAGTTTCTCCATGAGGGAGAATTTGGTGAGAGAAAAACAAAGCGGTGGCTTAGCAGGTCATTTTGGACATGAAAAAACATTCGCCAAGCTGAGCGAATCGTATTATTGGCTAGGCATGCGAACAGATGTAAAACGATTTGTTGACAGGTGCAGGATATGTCAACATGTGAAGGGTCGAAGGCAGAATACTGGGTTCTATCAGCCATTGCCCATACCCAAAAGGCCATGGGAAGCCATTAGTATGGATTTTGTTCTCGGATTACCGAGGACTCAGCGAGGAGTTGACTCCATCTTTGTGGTGGTGGATAGGTTTTCGAAAATGGCACATTTCATTTTGTGTCATAAGACCAGCGATGCGACCCACATCACAATTTTTTTTTTCAAAGAGTTCGTACGATTGCATGGATTGCCAAGGAGCATAGTCTCAGATCGGGATACGAAGTTCATAGGTCATTTTTGGAGGACGCTATGGAAAAAGTTGGGGACTAACTTGGCATATAATTTTGCTTACCATCTGCAGACAGATGGGCTGACCGAGGTGGTCAATAGGAGCTTGGGAGACTTATTGAGGAGCCTGGTGACAGAGCATCACACCAGTTTGGATCAGATCCTACCACAGGCAAAGTTTGTGTACAACGATTCGGTGAATCGGAGTACAGGAAAGAGTCCATTTCAAATTTTGTATGGGACACAGCCGAGAGGAGTTTCTGAACTCAGGGAGTCAGGACAGGCTGAAACTAGCAGCGCGAGGGCTAAAGAGTTCACTGAAGAGATGGAGGAACTTCACACGAAGGTGAAGTAGTGACTGCAGAAGTGAAACCAGGAATACAAGCGCCGATCCGATCAGAGAAAAAGGTAGCTTCAGTTTGAAGTTGGGGACATGGTTCTGGTGCACCTGAGGAAGGAAAGGTTCCCAAGGGGAATGTATAATAATCTCAAGATGAAAAAGATTGGGCCGTGCAGAGTCCTGAGGAAATTTGGCGAAAACGCATATGAGCTTGAGTTGCCAGAGGGCATCGGGATATCTCCAATATTCAACATTTCGGATTTATACCCATACAGGGCTGAGGAAGCAGAAGATGGAATTGAGAAACCAGTAATTCAGTGGCAGAAACAATTGCCAGTTGCACAGAAGCCGCATATGGAGTGCATTATGGATAAGAGAGTAGGCAGGAAGACCAGGAGGAAGCAGTATTTTGAATACCTGGTGAAATGGAAGAACCACCCAGTGGAGGATGCCAGTTGGGAGACAGATGCAGTGATATAGAAACATGGTCACACTGTGCAGGAGCTCATGGACAGGATCCCATGAAATATTTTGAGCCGAGGAGTATGATGCAAGAGCATCCACACCTCATAAAGCGAGCCAACGCGTGGAGAAAGACAGTTGGACAAGCTAGCGAACTTCTTTTTGAATTTACCTTGATAGTGGTTGCACCAAACATTAATGTATTGATGTGATGAAGCGCACTTGTATTGTAATATGGATAGGAAGGCATTTATCAGAGTTAATGTTGTTAGATAGGAATTTATTGTAGATTTGACAGTTGTAGAATTCGAGAGGGAAAACGGAATATAGGCACCCTCCTTTGTATTATTGTATGATTCAGAGAATTCAACATTGAGAGAAGAAGAGCAGAGTAGAGAACCTGTGAAGAATCCCCATGTATAGATATTGAATTAATAGGAAAGCTTTGATTCAATTCCATGGCTGTGATTATACTCTGTGTGTTGCTGATATTATGCTGTTGCATATTTGCTTCTTGTTATGCTTTTGTTTTATATGCTGTGTATATGATTTCATGGTAGGTTTGAAATCTGTTTGAGAGACGAGAATAAGTTTCAATTGTTTCTCTGATCGAGCCATGAGATTCCTGCATAGAGTGCAGTTGAATTCCTCTACATAGAGTGCGTTGAGGAGGCTCTACAGTTAAACTCTTATTCTTCTCTGCCCAGAGTTGTGTTGGGTTATTCGAACCGTGTAGGTAAGTGCAGGTCAGATTGAAGCCTCAGTAGCAAGTATGAGAGGGGGAAGGCCAGGGTTGCTGTGACTGTGAGTGCACAGGACCTGGAAGACTTTAGCACTGTTGAGAGTTGTTGAAGGTCGAGCACAGGGAGTGTGTTCGAGAAATCTTGGAGAAATTAGAGTCTACAAGCTCAGGAGGGATAGTTCCTTTCGTGCTTGCTGTGGGAACAGACCCAGGAAAGGTTCTAATAGGACAGAGCCTTGGGAGTAGGAAGATTTCTCAAGTGGAGAGAATCGACGACTTGTAATCCCTGTGGAGTTTCACGAAATACCGTTGATCGTTGGATCATGGACAAGTTGCGCTAAGGTTAGTCCTTTGGCGCAGGAGGCAAGGACCAACACCATCACATATCGACATTCGTTGTTTGACGAGTCAAGTTGCATGCACGTTGAAATCGCGAGTTGCGATATCCTGAATTAACGGGAGCCGTCGATCAGAGCAGGGGCACGTGGCACAAGATTTCAAGGAGTCGGAGAATCGGGGTTCAACGTTCAAGGTTTTCGAAGCCAAGGAACACTTGTATTGTGGATTCGCGATCCACGAAATCCTGATGTGACGTGGCAGCGTGGGGCCCCGGGAGCGAGTGGAGTTCAGGTGGCATTATATCGGAAGATCGGCACTTCGGAGCTCGGGGTTTGGAGAGTCCGATTGTGGGCATCGCAAGTAGCGATATCCCGAAAAGAAAATCCCCGATATATAGGACCATTGACTGTTGACTCATCGGCATTTAGGGATTTGAATTGCACAATAACGTGTACACAGGGTTCACGATAGCACGAACACCGATTCCCCAAGAAGCGAAGGGGAGATCGTCGAAGGAGACAGCTGTGGGTAGCGAGAACTCCCGAGAGGGGTTGGGAGAGCTTTGACTCTTCGGGCCTGTGTGAGAAAGAAGGTCCTGGTGGAGGCGGGTTGTCTTTGAGGGCAGCTTGCATCAGAGGTTCTCTGCTCTGCTCTTCTTCTCTCAATGCTGAATGCTCTGAATCATACAATAATGCAAAGGAGGGTGCCTATATTCCGTTTGCCCTCTCGAATTCTAAAACTATCAAATCTACAATAAATTCCTATCTAACAACATTAACTCTGATAAATGCCTTCCTATCCATATTAAAATACAAGTGTGCTTCATCACATCAATACATTAATGTTTGGCGCAACCACTATCAAGGTAAATTCAAAAAGAAGTTTGTTGGCTTGTCCAGCTGTCTTTCTCCACGCGTTGGCTCGCTTGATGAGGTGTGGATGCTCCTGCATCAACCAACTCTAGTAAGCACTAACTCCCTTGTTAAAAAAAGATTTAACCTGTAGAGGACAACAATCCTCCCGAGCTCCTCCCTACCACCCTGAATGCATAAAAATGTTTTACGGTTTCTCTCTTCGAATCAACTCCTTCTTTTGATCTTCTTATGTAGACTGCAGAGACATTTTTCTTCTCTCTATATCGATTTGTTTATATAGTCTTATCAACAAGTATGAGATTGAACCATTGTGTGGTTTTGTTTGAATCAATGCACCTCTTCAAATATTAATAATGCTAATTATTTAATTTATGAACAACTTTCCTCATTTATTATTATGTATCGTCCCGGTTAACTGTTCTAAGAGTTCAAACTTGTAATTTTTAAATCACCCTAGACTTGGCACATTTCCTTTCCGCTTTCATAAGTTCCACAACTATTGATCCCTTTATATTATTTTCTTCAATATCCCATACTTCAAAAATTTGCTTCATTTGTTATGATTTCTTACTTAGTCAAATTTTTATTTTAGGGGGTTGGTAGACGAACGGACGCATGGGCTCACATGTCTTCCTGTTTATCTCTGATGTCATCAAAATATAACTTTATTTTCGTCATCTACAACATGTTCCATAATTAGAATTTTTTCTTTCAGGGAGCAATGGGTTCACGTGTTCACTATATTCCTCTTCATCTCTGTTGTAATCAAAATGTACCCTTATTTATGCCATATAAAAAATGTTCCATACTTATAATTATTTCTTTCAACAGGTAGCGGGTTCGTGGGTTCACATATCTTCCTCTTCATCTCCGCTGTCATCAAAACGTACCATTATTTCTTTTGTCTACAAAATGTTCCATACTTATAATTATTTTTCACAATGAGTTTGTGGGTTAGTGTTATCCCATCATTTATTTACATGAGTCCAACCGATAGAACATGATAATTAGTGATTTTGAGGTTTTCACAGATCGATAATTCAGATTTAATCTCTCGTTAAATAGACGATTTTGTCTTATCTGGATGCTTAAACTAAACCAATGATCATGACTTAATCGGTCATTGATATCTATGTTTCGTGCTCCTCCATCATGTGGGATGGTTATCACTTTACCATAACATGCATTAATCCAGTCCTAACACGTCGACAATCCATCCAATTGTTCGCATCAAACCATGTCCTTGAATCATATAGAACCTCGCTACCCTATGCACTACCATTGTCCGCAATTATGTAGACTAATCCCTATTTTGAACCTTTATCCAAGTCCCACTTGGCCATTTTACATTTATGCAATCATTAGAAATGTGAGCCAATGAAACACATTCAAAAACACGGAGGTGGCCAAGTGAAGGATTCTTTCACCATGATCATTCTATTGAATTCATGGAATGAAAAATTTTCTTCAAGATGCGATTGAGCATATAGTTTTTACAATACACCACTTCATCCCATACGTGAGGAGGCATATCTTTATCTTGCAAAAGACATCTATCCATTTCGACTAAATTCTGATTCTTTCATTCTGCAACTCTATTTTGCTGAGGTGTGTGAGGAAACAACCGCTACCATTCAATACAAGATGAAACCAAGTATGATAAATGTTCAAATAACAATATTGTAAGAAATATCCTAAAATGTTGAAATCAAAAGGTCTCCAACCAATATGCACTTTCATGAACCATCCAATCTAGTTTTTTACTAAGGAAATCTATTTTTTTTTAATGTATGAAGAGAAGAAACCTTATTCCATTTCAAACATCAAATAAGATGTTCAAACTATTATCATATCTCATATACACAACTAATATTAACAATTGTTGTTTTTAAATTAAATAGAAAATCAATTTATATGAAGCTAAGACATTCACCAAAATAATAATCAAGAAAGAACATTCATGTTAATATCAGGAAAAGGAAATGCGAGTGTATGAAAAATATGTTGTCTCGATTATATAGGTTTTAGGTTACATTGTTATAATTTATTAAATATTAATAGAAACTCATAGTATATAAATAATGTAGTTGAAAGGATAAATCGACATATTAGTGAATTGATTAATTATGATTTGTTGTGTTAAATTATGATTTACTCATTCTTAAATTATGAGTTGTTTATATTTAAGTTTTTTTCCAAGTTATTATGGACATTCGTATAGGTTGATGCGACTTTTTAACAAGGAAAATTACATAAATATTGTTAAATTCAAAAAGTGTAAATTTATCTACATTCTTATTGGATTACGAGTTTGAATTACACATTTCGGTGAGTTTTTTTCTAATGAAAATAATATAAGTGAAAATATAAAACTTAGTTTAGGTTTCAGTGATATAAGTGTTATAATATTGTGTAACTGCAAAGAATATTCTTATCCCCTTTTGTGGATAAAGATAAAATATATTTATTATTGATTAGATCAATCCCCTTTTGTGGATTGATCATGTCAGGTATTGTAAATGACCAAATCCCGTTTTGCAGATTGGTTAAACCCTAATTGTAATAGGCTAAATAAGAAGTCAGCCCCAAAATATATTAAAGAGGCCCCAAAATATATTAAAGGTGGTTATAACCACCTAGAAAAAGAAGTTGGCCCTGCCAGTGAAGAGACACTTCCACACGTGCCAGAATTGTATAAATAAGAGAGGCCAACACCTCATTTAGACACACACTCAGCTCACTCATCTAGTGCGCAAGTATTGAAGGAAGTTGTAGTTACCAGTTGTTGGAAGAAGGAAGAGAGAGAGAGGTGCATCCTTGGGAGAGGAATTTATGTGTTGTTTGGTTCATTATCTTGGAATTGTATTGGCTATCTATATTAAGGAAGTTTTGTTGGGTTTTCTTCCCCTTGAGGGTTTCCCAGGATAAATGCTTGTGTACTCTTGTGATTGTGTTTCTCTCAATGATCCTGTCTATGCTATTGTTATCTAGTAACTAGAAAGGTAACTTAATAATAGCTTAAACCTTAACAATAAGATGGATGAGAATATATAATATAATTTTGTGGAAGAATAGTTCCTTCATACTTATCTTAGAGTTCAACTATGAGAAATTCCTATCAGGTATTTAGAGGTTTGTCAACATAACTGAACAAACAACACCTTCAAATCGGTGAAAGGAAAACTTTTATTGTAGGTGGAAGGGCATAAAAGCTTAATAGGTAGAACTTCTAGACTATTTCTCAAAATCCTAGCTTTATAATATAGTGCAATTACTAATCATACTACTTTGATTTAGATTAACATTTTTTTACAATTTTAAAAATAATAATGCGATCATTTTCTAAAAGAGAGTATTGACAATAACACTAATATTAGAGGATGATTTAGTTTATGATATGTCCTCTACTTTTGTTTGGTGTTATTATTGAAACTTTTAAAATGTATATAAATTGATGTTGAGGATCGACAGGTGCAAGATATGTGGAAATTATTTAATGAGGGGAGGTAAAAAAAAAATAAAAAATCTTCTTGATTGGAAATATGAAATCTTTTTTCTAAGAAGCATAAGAACATATTCATACAAGAGCATACCAATTTTATTATGTATCATTTTTCTTTTAGATTTGTTTTATATTTTCTTTGTTTGAACTCATTGTTAATACAATTTGTTTAAAAACATGCATTGTCAATGTTGTTTCTAAAGTAATCGATCATATAAAAGTTAGATTATAAAAATACATCTTAAAACAATGAAAAAAAATTAAGCAATGAAAATGGAATGATTACAATAGGGTTGGTCGATCCACCACCCCACTATATTTGAATCTTGGTTGATTATCCGACTGACATGCATGTCGACTACTTGAACGACTAATGTAGAGATCTGGTCTATTTCCTGTTAACTCACTATATTCATATGTACGTCGATCGTTGGACTGACTGAATATAGGATGTGTGTGATGAACCATCAATGCATGATGTTCCAACAACCCCCATCAACACACACCTATGGAGATTCAGGAGGTGAAATTATGTCATCATGAAACCCCCCACAATTGCATCTTCATGAATCCCAAGCATCGTATGGAGATTAATAAATCTAGCTTAAACTGAAGTTTTGGTGAAGAGAGAAACAACATGATCATGTATTATATAATAATCAAGAGAGACAATGCTCTCATGAACCAATTGTCTCAAACAATGAGCATGGAGCTCGACATGCTTCATCTTATTGTGGGAAAGACGATAGTCACCAACCTATATGGAACTTTGCTTATCACAGTAGATTGTAGGAGAAAAGGTTTTAGTGTAGTTGATGCCTTCTAGTTGAGAAAATACCTTCACAACTAAGCATTCTTTATGTCACTCAATAACACGTTGAAAGGTAGATTTGGTCTTATAGATATATCGAGACTTCCCAATATTCTTTCCTTGTGGTCGGGGAATTAAGTCCAAACTGTGATTCTTCGATAAATAATGAATTTGTGTCTGCATGGCCTATTCCCATTCAAGTTGTACTTGAACATACGAGTAGGAAATATGATCAAAATTTTCAATTACATGATTCATCAAGCCAACACTGACATCTTTCTTTTGACTTTGATTTTTTCATATAGAGGAGACACCATCGACATCAGCTCCAACAAATTCAATTGTCTTTGCAACCCATTTGGTTAGAAAATAAATAGGTGAAATATGGTTCATTCTAGTAGGTCAATCAAAAGTTGGAGAGATTTCATTAAAACTTAATAATTTATGCTAATTATGTGTGGAAAACTCATTAAACTTTAATGATTTCTTCTAATTAAATTATTGTAGCTTACCAGCTACAAATCACACAAATATTTAACAATTTGAATAATACCATATTCTAAATGCATCTAGAAACATAAATAAAACCATGAATGCAACTGTTCAAGGAATAGAAAAATAACCAACATTCATCTAAACCATTTACACACTGGAATAACATAAGAATAAAACAAAAAAAAATTATTTTCCATAACTAAGAAACTGGTCATGTACAAAGGATGAAACCAGGTTCTACTCCCACATTAGTTCCAATCGACCGACTCTCTCTTCCGTACAACATGAAATACCCAATAAATGTACCCCCTTCACTGCTCACAATCCCGTAGGATGTAGCATTCATTTATTAAGTTCCCTAGTGCACTCTGTTGGTTAGGATTATTAGAGATGGGGACTCTAGGAACTTTCATTTGTTTCAAGAGTCCTCACAATAGCCTTCACTAGGATCTTGGGTCTTTTTTCTCAATAGGAAAATGAAGTACATGATTACAACACATTTTCTAGTCACACAAGCGTCTCTTCCAACATAACCACAACCCAAGAATGGTTTCCTTCGAGCACAACATGGTTGATCATCTTCCTAACACACAAATCCTCTCTTACTGCCCAAAATCTATAAGTAAAAACTATTCTCCATCCAAAATCGTGTCTGTCAAAAACTATCCCTTTGTCCATGTGAATTTCTTCCCTATGTTTGCTTGCTTGACTTGAATTACACGGTTACCCAAGTTGATTTTACTCATTCCCATGCTCTCAATAAATCTACGATATGAGTCCTCACATCCACCCTGTTACATGAGTTAAATGATTGGCTTTTGAAACACTCAACAACAAATAGAAGGTTATACAGAATGATAATAATAATTTAGGAATGTGGGTTGGATTAGTACCCATGAATAATACCCCCCCTGGACCCATCTCCCTTTTGCAATCATAGCCCCCCCGCCATTTTAAACTCTCTCATCTCACAACCATCGTTTGCTATTTTTATTAATTATTTCAATGCACATAATATACAATTCGGCCCCCATCGATATTATATCAACAAAGGCTCTTTTCCCCAACACATCATCTCACTGATCTAATTCAGATTTATACAATTACATAAAAAATTGTAGGGACAAAAT
>JASDQU010947930.1:33989-61929 GCA_032191745.1 Picea mariana
CGGTCAGCGAGCGGGAGCAGCACTAAAGGCGGAAGCGGCATGGAGCACAAGAGTCGTTGAGGCAAGCAAATAAGGCAAAGGTATGCTCATGAACTTAATAGAGTAGAATGCATAGTGATTTACTGCTGCAATTATGATTGAATTGTTGTGAAATGTTATTTCCTCATCCTTTATACTTTGTAAGAAAACAAAGGGGGTATTTCAGAAGATCTTTGTTTTTTATAACAATGCAGTTGAGGGTTCTGGTAAATTGTTGTGGGTTTATGTTATTTCGTTTTTACCTTTCCATAGGAGGCATCCCCGTAGAACAGGGAGCGATTTTTACAGTGGGGTTTATTTATTCTGATAGTATTCCACACTCTGCTCGAGGCGTTGTTTTTATTTCCTGCCTGTACATTTACATGTCTGCGTCTTCTGTTTTTTTTTAAACCCTCAAGTTTCTGGGCAGTAACTTCTTATTGGTCTGCGCTCATTTTTATCAAATAGTTGTTGGTAATTTAAACCCTAGGTAATGGTTATTATTTCTCTCTTGTTGGAACTTTTTATAAAAACAATTTCATATCAATCCATATAGTCGTACTGTATATAGTCGCATGCAGAGATAGAGTTTATTTTGAATGTGGAAATTTATGTAAGTATTTGATGCTAGTCTTAGCAATGCTCCAACAGAAGTCGGTAAACTATTTTATTTTGAGTCCTTGTCATTATGGATTGCTTTTGGTGGTTACCCATGAGGTTCAAATCTCTCTTTTGGTTTACCAAATCTATTATTAATTTCCCTTTTTCGCAATACATCAATGTGTGAATTCCAGATATAAAAATTACTTGCACGCTCATTTTTCTGGTGTTTCGCTCTTCGTTTTGAAGTCATCTTGACCAGAATGAGATCATCTTACACCAGCATAACACATTCTACTCCTTCTTAAGCCAAATCCCAAAAAGAAATAGCTTGTAATCTTAAAATCCACTGAACTATTCTCTATTACCTGGATAATGCATTCTCGTGACTCTATCTGAACTAATAATCAACAAAAATGTATTTCGTATATCTCAGGCTAATACCTGATCACTCGAGATTTAGGCATAAACGTGGCACCTTTAAACAGATCCATTACCCACTTATGCTAATCTCCAAAAATATTCTGCACCCTTTTATTTCATGACAGCGATTTGTATTTCCCTGTTCGCGGTGCTAAGTCTGCGCGCACATGGAATAGCTCTTTTATTTAGTATTATCTTTTCCTCTTTGAAAATTAAATATAATAAAGGCTAACAACCCTGAATCCCTTGGCCATTAAATTTGAGTGGTGCCCCTCACTAGAGATGGTGCCTTAACGCTAACTCTGACGTCTTGGTCAGAGTGACAAATCACAGAAGACAACAGTGTGTTACAAGAACAACGGAAGATGAAGAAGGCTACTTCGTGATATTACCCAAAAGAAAAAAAAAACAAGTTTTCCTTCAACTATTGCAGGCTGTTGTATAAAAGAAGAAACCCTTCACGTTTATTGAGGAGCATTATGTAAGCACATCGCTCAAGTAGAATAAGCACTGGGTATTGTAAGGATCCAACAGAAATTTTATCGGCAGGAGATGGAGTCATTCCCCTTAAAATCAGTTTTATCACATTCATGTACCTGACAAATTCTCCTGTGACTTTTGATCATTGGTATAGTTGCCATCTCGTTTTTGGACATTATGTGGTAGTGTCCCTTGGTTTATTTTGATTCTCAACTAATTAGTATCTTCTTCAAATTCTACAAGAATATTTACTGTCAAATTTATGCCAGCTAGTTATTTCCTCGTCGTGATAAATCATTGTTCATTTATCATTGCGCCCCTAGGTCATTTAATTCTTACTGCCAATTTACTGCCAGATTGTTACTCTCCTCGTTATGATAAATCGTTGATTATTATCATTCGTCCCAGGGTCATTTAATTTTCACTGCCAAATTACTGCCAGATAGTCATACTCCTCATTATAATAAATCGTTGTTTATTATCATTCGTCCCTGGGTCAATTAATTTTTACTGCCAATTTACTGCCAGATTGTTATTTACCTCATTGTTATAAATCGTTATTTTATTAACTTCTCGTCCCTGGGTAATTTAAATTTTTTTACTGCCAATTTAGTAAGCGAAGGAAGAAGGAAAATATATGTTATGCTAGTATGAATGAATATCCATCATAACACCTTATGATTCCAGGTTATTACTAGTTATGGCAGCGACTAATGCTTGTATTATTTTAAGATGATAAGAAGGCTTAGGAAAATGTTATTTTAATATTTTATTGTTTTATAAGGATGTTTAGGCAATGAGACAATTACAGTAATGCTAAACTTAATGCTTATATTTAATGTTATTTGTTTTACAATAATGAAAATGTAATGAACATTTGAATGGTGTTATTAGATCATGGAAATGATTGAGGTGATGCAATGCTAAAGTTAATGCTTATGTTTAATGTTATTGTTTTACAGTAATGAAAATGTAATGAACATTTAATGGTTACACTAACATTGTATTGAATCCTGGTGCAATAAGTTATATGGAACTACTGGTTATGCTAATAGCTATATTGAACTAAGAGTTATGGAATCAATGTTTATGGAACTTAAGGTTTACGCTAATGTTGTATTGAATATTTATGCTAACAGTTATATGGAACTAGGGTTTATGCTATTAGTTATAGTGAACTCATGTTAACGAATCAAGGTTCATGGAACTAATGTTTATGCTATTGTTGTGTGGAATGGTTAGGTTATGCTAAGATTTGGGTAGTTCATTTTTATTCATAATCAAATGAAATGTGAAGCCCCTGGTTATTTTATTGGAAGGTATTTTAGCATTTTAAGGGTGAGGATGTGGTTATGTTATGCAAAGATTAGTGTAGTACCATTGATAACATATAAATGTAATGATGTAGATTATTTTAAGATTGGAAGTTATTTGGTAATACACCTTTAATTGATAATGTTGATGTTATTTTAAAGTTGCTTGGTAATGACTGGCCTTTAATTAGGATGGCTATTAAATAAATTTACCATATGCTCATGTTAAAGTCAGCGTTCAAGTTATGGAAATTGTAGTAAAGATATGGTGGATTTAATGTGATGGATTATTGTTAGGTTAGTTGATTTAAGATATATTATGGTGTTGTCTTTATGAAAAAGTTAATGTAGCTGCATTTTTATGGAGGTCACCTATTGATGAAGGTGCATGTTATTGCGCAAAGTCTAGGTGATATAATTTAATGCGTATATTAGTTCGTGATAACAGAATTGTAATGTTTATTGTTAAGGACGAGCTTATATGTTGACATGTTCTCGAATTAAGCACAATAGAATTATTCTAAGTTAGTAAAGTAAGGGTGTTGTTCTTAAATTTAATGTGGTATTGGGTGGGTAAACTTTCCATGTGCTTGGTCTACTTGTGTCGAGCGAGAGGTGGACACCCCCTTGTAGCCTTAGTATAGATGTCTGTGTGTGTGTTTGTCTGTGTAAGGAATCCAGTGCCGTATCAAGAGTCTTGGGCCCTTTAAAGGCAGGGTTCCACTCTTGCAACACACCTGAGGGGCTTACTAGCTTCTACCTGACCAGTCGGCCAGGAGCCTATATGAACTTCTCTCTCTCCGGAGCATAGGACTAAGATTAAATGCCCTACTTTTCTATGCAGAAATATTAAACTTCGCTACTATGGATTCTTCCATTCGCGATTGTACTGTACATAACACCTTGTGTGTTTTTCTGCATACAACTGATTGTTGTGCACCTTGCGTCTTCTTGCTGTGATTGTCATGGTTGCATCTTGTCAGTCGTCAGGTAGCGATGTAGAGTCCAGTGTGTCTGTATCCCCTCCTACACGTGCGCACACACTTTTAAAACAAAAAAAATTTGCACCTGTTATCAGCATTGTTGTCATAACGAGGAGGTTGTTACAGCCTCCAATTTAGCTTCCATCTCTTGTAGTTCATCTTTTGTTACTATCTTCTTTTGTAAATCATCTATGTCCCTACGCATTTCTTCACCTTCATCAAGAGTCCAAGTAGGATTGTCTGAAGTCTTATTTGGTGTAGAAGTTCCCCTTTTGGGTGGCATGTTGGCCGAGTATCACTTTTGAACCTTTATTTTGTGGTGGTTCTTCTAGACAATATTTCTTCTGTTGTATATCCCAAGTTTCGGCCCTTCTGGGTATGAAATTTTAGTTTATTTAGTTCGTTGATATTTCTTCTCTGCAATGCCATAGGTCTGATCAAAATTGGATGTGCCAAGTGGAATTTACGGTAACTTCCCTACAACTTGCTGATTTTTTTCCTTTCCAGGAGATCTCACTTGTATAGCGTTCCACACACAAAATAATTGATATAAAATTCTACAACTCTTACCCTAAATACTAAAGACTGTCCACTATCCAATGAAATTAGTCTCACTCAATTTGGATACTCTAGGAATAAGTTATGATTATTTTACCTGGAACACCTTCTTGAGACTAGTCAAAGGGACTAGTTAGATACCCTATCTTCCACAGGGTGTATTTAAAAATGTAAGATGAAACAAAAGATAAAAATTTTACCACAGATACCTTACTAATTTATGTGAATATCCTCCAGATTTCAGGGTCTGAAAAGTTACAAAAACATTTGTATAGAAAAACTTCCGCAATGGCTCAGTTCAGGATGATTCCATAACCTTATCTCTCACAGGATGTATCTTTGAAAGCATAAGGCCTAAAGAGATAAAATTTTAACCCAATGTACCTTGATCCATCTAATAAATATCCTCCAATTCCTTCCTTCTCAAAAGTTGTATAAAAAATGTTATAGTGGAAATTCCAAGGTGTCTCAGATGTAGCAGCAAAACCCCAAGACCTTGATCTTTGATACCATATGTTAAGAACCAAATATCAATATAGCATAGAAAATCCTCAGAATAAGTACTCAAATCCTTGAAAAAGATATTATTTCAGATAATAAGCCTGTTCTAGGGGGAAACCTCCTTTTACCCCACATAATTTTTCAAGTACAAGTTGATTCCAAATGAAAATGTCTACTAGGTATATATAGGAGACTAGGAAGTATAATTACAACTAATGTAATAAAGATGAAATAAATAAAATAACATTACTAATGTAATATGCCCCAATTAAGGGCTAATGAGCCAATATTAGGGCTTAACAAACTCCCTTGTTAAAACAATATTTAATCTATAGAGGACAACAATCCTCCCAAGCTCCTCCCTACCATCCTGAATGCATAAAAATGTTTACAGTTTCTCCCCTGGAATCAACTCATTCTTTTGATATTCTTATGTAGATTGCATAGACACTTTTCTTCTCTCTATACCTATTTGTTTATATATTCTTATCAACAAGTATGAGATTGAACCATTATGTGTTTTTGTTTGAACCAATGTACCTCTTCAAATATTAATAATGTTAATTATCTAATTTATGAACAACTTTCATCATTTGTTATTATGTATCATCCTGGTTAACTGTTCTAAGAGTTCAAACTTGTAATTTTTAAAGCACCCTAGACTTGGCACTTTTTCTTTCCTCTTTCATAAGTTACACAACTATTGATCCCTTTATATTATTTTCATAAATATCCCATACTTCAAAAATTTGCTTCATTTGTTATGATTTCTTTACTTAGTCAAATTTTTATTTCATGGGGTTCGTAGACCAGTGGATGCATGGGCTCACATTTCGTCCTCTTTATATTCGATGTCATCAAAATATACCTTTATTTCCATCTTCTACAACATGTTCCATAATTAGAATTATTTCTTTGAGCGAGCAATGGGTTCNATACAAAATGTTCCATACTTATAATTATTTCTTTCAATGGGTAGGGGGTTCGTGGGTTCACATATCTTCCTCTTCATCTTCGTTGTCATCAAAAGGTACAATTATTTCTTCTGTCTACTAAATGTTCCATACTTAGAATTATTTTTCATAACGAGTTTGTGGGTTAGTGTTATCCCATCATTTATTTACATGAGTCCAACCGATAGAACATCATAAATAGTCATTTTGAGGTTTTCACAGATCGACGATTCAAATTTAATCTCCCATTGAATAGACTATTTTGTCTTATTTGGATGCTTAAACTAAATCAACAATGAAGACTTAATCCGTCGTTGAGCTCTATGTTTCGTGCTCCTCTATCATGTGGGATGGTTAACACTTTACCATAACATGCATTAATCCAGTGCTAACATGTCGACGATCCATCCAATGGTTCGCATCAAATCATGACATCCCCATAACTTTAAATTTCACACAAATTCACTATTTGTGGTTGCATTTCTATCGTAGATATGTCATCCTAATAGATGGCTAGATATGTTCCTTTTATGTTTTCTATGACTTTCACCCCTTGAATGATCGACGGTCCCAACTAAATCAATCAGTGAATGCATGGTCCTTATTTATTTCATGGCTTCATCACTGCAGTATTTCTAGGACTCAAACTTGTTTACGTTCGAAGGGTCATCATCAGATGACCCTGATCAACGGTTGAGATTTCAGTCGATCTACCTATCAGATTAGACGATCGGTGAGATTTATTAGTTTCATGATTTCATGATTTCATGCTTCTGACATATCTCTAATAACCTCCTAAGTGGCCAAGTTGTGAAGTCCTGAAGCTTTCTATCTCCTTCTTGGCTTCAATCAATGCCTCATGATCGATTAGTTCGATCTGACGACTCTTTTTATAACCAAAATTTCTCAACTATATTTGACAACACTTTCTTATCTATCTCCTGATCTAACGATCATGATTCCAAAATCCATTACAAAGGATCTCTTTCTGCATTGTTCTTTGGATTTTGCACGATTTTTGTAATGTTATTTCTCTTGATATTTTCTTTCGTCCTTCACGTTCTTCTACATACTTTTGTAATGGTTGACATCAATGAAAACTAATTTTTCAACAATCTCCCCCTTTAGCATTGATGGAAACTCAATAAAATAGCCTTTCAATATATTTTGAGTCTTACTGCATATCATCCCCCTTTGACAACAATGACAGAAGGGATCTTCCTTCTCTCCCCATGAGATGATGCCCCCCTATCTAATGAATATTTTTGCAGTTTTAATGAGATATGGGAATTACTCCCAATTTATGGGACTAATTTTCAAAAGAACTTCTTGGTAAATCTTTTGTGAATATGTATGAAATTTTCTCTTTAGGGTCAACATATTCCACTTTGACTATCTTTTGAGAAACCTGATCTCCCAGAAAGTGGTTTTTTATTCGTATATGTTTAGTTTTAGAATGCATAACAAGATTCTTAGAGAGGTTTATAGCATTGGTATTGTGACAATTAATAAGAATTGGATAATCGTATTTTACTTGTAGGTATTCTAGGGTTTGTTTCATCCAAATTAATTGAGTGCAACAAGTGGCAACATCAATATATTCATCTTCTATTGTCGACAATGATATAAATAGTTTCTTCTTAATTATCCATGATACTAGATTCTTTCCTAGGAATAATGCTCCTCCACTGGTGTTCTTCCTATCATACACACTACTAGCCCAATCTGCATCAGTATACACATTTAATGTAAAATATTTTATTTTTGGATACCATAATACAAAATCCAAGGTAGCTCTTAGATATCTGAATATCCTTTTTACTTCCTTCAAATAGGTCTCTTTAGGTGCAAATTGAAATCTACATATTAGTCCTACAACTTGTATGATATCATGTCTTGTTGTTGTTGCATATAAAAGACTACCAGCCATTAATATATACATGGTTTGGTCTACCTTTTCTTAATCATTATCTAAGATTAGTTTACATCCTATAACCATGGGAGTGCTCATAGGTTTGCAATATTCCATCTGAAATTTATTTAGCATTTCTTTGATATATTTGGTTTGGGATATGAATATCCCTTTGTATATCTGAGTAACTTGTAAACCCAAGAAGCATTTTTCTTCTCCTAGCATAGACATCTCAAATTCTTTCAACATTTCTATAGAAAACCGTTTTTTCATTATAGTCAAATTATTTCCAAAAATGATATCATCCACATATACCACAACAACAATCATATTTTATTCTTTAATTTTGATATATAATATGTTGTCAGTAGTTCCTCTCTTGTATTCTTGTTGTTGTAGATAGTTATCAAGACTTGAGAACCATGCTCTGAGAGATTATTTAAGACCATACATGGACTTTTTTAGTTTACATACATAACCCTAAATTTCTTTCAACTTAAATCATTTAGGTTATTCTAAATATACTTATTCCTCTAAGGTTTCATTTAGAAATGTTGACTTGACATACATCTAATAGATCTTTAATTTTTTGAAGCATGTAAATGACAAAAACATTATGACGGATTATAATCTTGCTACTAGGGAAAATATCTCCTCAAAGTCAATTCCTTCAACTTGGGAATATCACTTGCATACCAATCTGGATTTATTCTTTATAATTTGTCAATTTTCATTAAGTTTATTCTTGAAAATCAATTTGGTCCCTATCACATTTTTGTCTTTTCATCTTGGGACCAATTCCTAGGTCTAAGTTTTCTCTATTTGGGAAAGTTCTTCATTCATTAATTTTATCCAATCTTCATTATTGCTGGCTTCTGAAAATTATTTGGGTTCTACTAGATAAATCATTTTTTGTTCTGATTCAAATGTAAGTTCTCTTCTAGTTTCTACTCCCGCACTTTTATCCCCTATGATTTGGCTTTCACGGTGATTCTTTTGAACTATTTTTTATGGAGCCTTTGTAAAGGGTTTTTCTTCCTCATCCTTTTCTTCATTAGTTTGTGATTCATTCTCTTGTAGCTATTCAACATCTTCTGTATTTTGTGATTCACCATATTCTTCATTTTTTTATTCACCATCTCGTTCACACTAGTTCTTCTCCATTCATCATTTTTTTACTTATCTTGATATTGTTTTTTTCTCAATTTTAGATCATCTATTTTCACATTTGCACTTTCCACTATTTTGAGCAATTTTAGATTATAGAATATTTAATCCTTTTTTTGGGGGTGACTAACCAAGAAATATCCCCTCATCTCATCTGGAATCAAATTTTCCTAGGTTATCATCATCCCTCTTAATATAACATTTTCTCCCAAAGACTCTGAAGTGTTTGACTAATGTTGGTCTACCAAATGATAGCTCATAAAGTGTCTTTTCATGGTTAATTCTAAGTTGTGTTTGATTGAGTATGTAAACTATTGTATATACTGCATCTCTCCAAAAATTATCTGGAAGTTTGGCTTCATTCAACATTGTTCTTGCAGCCCCTTGAACAATTTTGTTTTTCCATTCAAAAAATCCATTCTGTTGAGGAGTTCTTGGAGATGAAAATTGTCTCTTTATTCCATGATATTCACAAAACTTATCTAATTAGTTAGAGGTAAATTTCCCTCCATTGTCTGATCTCATACATTTGATCTTGAGATTTGTTAAAATTTTCAAATGCCTCTGATTTTTCTTTGAGGAAGTATACCCAGGTCATCCTTGTATAATAATTAATAATAAACATGAAGTAATGTTCACCTTGTATACTTCTAGTCATAGTAGGTCCACAAATATCAGTGTGAACAAGCTCCAAGGGTCTTGATGTAGAGTATCATTTTGTCTTGAATATGACTTTCATTTTCTTCCTAAGTTGGAAATCCTTACAAACAAGGTATAAAGGTTTTATAATATTTGACATGTCCTTCACTGCTTCCTTTATACTTGCTTTGATAATATTGTCAAATCTCAAGTGTCCCATTCTCTTGTGCCACAACCAACTTTCATCTAATTAACTCATGTAACATTCTTCTTCTTCTTTAATATCTAAAATATATACATTACTTGAGGTTCTTGGTGCAATATATACTAATTTTCCTAATCCTTCCTTCCTAATTTCACATTTATGGGAGAAAAAAATGAGTATATGTCCTTGATCACAATTTTGTCTTAAAGTTAGAAGATTAGGCTTGAAATTTTCAACAAGTAGCACATTTTCTACTTTATTTTTCTTGTTTTCCAAAGTGACTGTGCCTTTTCCAAGTATTTTGGCAGATGCATTATCTCCAAATGTGACACCTCCTTTTTCCTTCTTTGTGATATTGAGAAATTTTCTTTTATCTCATGTCATATTCTTAGAGAATCCACTCTCAATATACCATTGACACCTTTTGCTATTGGAATACAAGGCTACCTTGCATTTTTTTACCATTCCACGTTTTTTTATTTCCATATCTTTTTATCTTTATTGTTGGGAATACTTGTCTTCAAGGATTTCATTTTCAATCTACATTCACTGGATTTATGACCATAATTTTTGCACTTGTGACATTCAACATTGTAATCTTGTAAAGAACAGAATTAATTATAGTTTCTTTTCTCTTCATTATTCTTGTTGTTCTTACATCTTTGGACACATTTATGATTGTACTTTCTATAGACTTAACAACGTACTGATTTATGTTGAAAATTAATGTAAGAGTAAAAATATCCAAGGAATATATGTTGATATCTATTAGGGGGTGTCCTTCTCGTTACTGTATTCCTTTTGTCTTCTTTTTCTTTTGTAGGGGGTGTTGATTTCTATTTATTAGGAGTAGTATTTAATTGTATCATCTCCCCCTTGTTATCTTTCCTTTCTAAGGGTCTTCTAAGGGAATTTGCATAACTTATTGGTTTCTTTTCATTCTTTTGTTTTGAAAAGGTTGAATATCGATCATATCCCTATTATATCTTATCATTTGGTGATATTTGAATATTAATAATGCCATTCAATATTTTTGAACTATTCTCAAATCTTGATTGGTTGTCTCCTTTCTCAAGTTCCCTTTTTAGTTCAACAATTTCAATCTCTATATTCTTACAATCTTGTTGATTTTCATTGAGTTGTTTATTCAAGACTTCCTCATTTCTCTTGTCTTCTTGAAGTTCAGTTTTTAGGACAATTATTATTTTCTATGATTCTTTGATGGTTTTTGACACTTCTTTTTCTCTTAATTATTGTGCTTCTTCAAATTCTAGTAGTTATCCCCTTAGTAACGTGTTCTTCTTTTTCTATTTTCCAAGTTCATACAGAGCACTGATTAGTTCTACTTCAGAGCTCTACATCTCCTTCATCCTCATATTTTCCCTCAATCTCAAAACTATTTTTAGAAATATTATCTTGGGTTTCTATACCCATAAATAGATGTTATGACTCTTCATATTCACTTTCTTCATATGAACTCTTGTCCTCTTTGGTGTAAAATGTATGCTTATTTTTTTTTTTGGTTTTTCCCTTTTTATGGTCTTTTTGATTGTAAGATTCTTCATAATCATTATATTCTTGTTTAGGATAGGGACATTTGTTAGCAAACTGTCCAATTTCTTCACAGTTGAAATATTTGAAAGGTAACTTCCCTTTGTATTTTCCAAACCCTTTCTTGAGTTTTCTTATAAATTTGGTCTCTTCTTCATCTAATATATCTGATTCATTTTCATTTGGAACATTTTTATGGTTCCTTGTTTCTTTTGATGCTTTGAAGGTTATTTCCCCTTTTTATAATTGTTCTTTCCTGGTTCTCATTTCATATGCTATAAGAATCCCATGAATCTCATCCATTGTAAGGTTGTCAAGGTATTCTCGATATTCCAAGGTAGGTACCTTCGAATCATATCTCATTGGTAATGATCTAAACACCTTTTTCTTGTCTTTTATCTCTTCTCTGAATGCTCTGATTGAATTGACTATTTCATCCACTCTTTAATAATATTCTGCAATGTTTTCTTCCTCTTTCATCTTCATATTATCAAAATTCCCTCCATGTGTTTTAATCTTATCTTGCTTGACCTTTCCATATCCTTGATAGATGATCTTCAATTTATCCCAAATTTCCTTTGTTAATTTAGAGTGCATCACTTTTACAAATATAGGATTTGTTAATCCTCGAAGAATAACATTAACATCTCTTGAATTTCCATTGAAAAGTTTCTTTGTAGCAATATTAGTAGGTGGACTAGATGGAGCAGTGTAACCACTTTCAATAGATTTCCTGACATCGTAGCCAATGGCCATCAAATAGATTTTCATTCTTGTACTCCAAAAATCATAATGATTTCCTTTAAACAGGTACAAAGAACATTACTTCTTGCTAATCTATTTGATCTCTTCCAAATATACCTTCTAGTTGTTAAACTGCGGTGAAGGAACTCACTTTGATGCCAATTGTTGAAATATTGGCCAATACTAAAAACGGGGGGTGAATAAATATTTATTATTATTTTAAAATTTTAGTCAATTAATAAATTAATTAATGATAACAATTGATCAACAAGAATGTACTCAATACAAAAAATTAAATGCAAAAATAAAATGTGCAAGTTACAATTGTGTGAGAGACACCAATCTCTCTTCTTCTGAGCACCAACTCAAGGAGACACCAATCCCCTTGTTTTAGAGCACCAACTCTAGGAATCACCAACTCCCTTGTTTTTAGATAACCAAATATAGGAAGCATCAAATCCCTTGTTAAAATAGGATTTAACCTACAAAGGAAAACATTCTTCATGAGCTCCACCCTACCACCCTCACTAAATAAAAATGTTTTACAATTTCTCTCTTGGACTCTACTCTTGTTTTTGATATTTTGATGTAGACTACATAGACACTTTTCTTCTCTCCATACCTATCTGTTTATATAGTCTTATGAACATGTATGATATTGAACCATTATTTGTTTTTATTTGAACCAATGCACCTCTTCAAATATTAATAGTGTTAATTATTTAATTTACAAACAACTTTCCTCTTTTGTTATTATGTATCATCCTGGTTAATTGTTCTAACAATTCAAACTTGTAATTATTTAAGTACCCTAGACTCAACACTTTTCCTTTCCTCTTTAATAAGTTCTACAATTATTGATCCATTTATATTATTTTCTTCAACATCCCATAATAATAATTTTTTCTTCATTTGTTACGATTTATTTACATAGTCAAATTATTATTTCAGGGGGTTCACGAACCATCGGGCTTGCAAACTTGTAGATATTCCTCTTTATCTCCACTGCCATCAAAATGTACGTTTATTTCGACTATCAACAACATGTTCCATACTTAGAATTATTTCTTTCGACGGGCAGTGGGTTCGTAGATTCACATATCTTCCTCTTCATCTCTGTTGTCATCAAAATATACCCTTATTTATTACCTATACAAAATTTTACATACTTATAATTATTTCTTTCAACGAGCAGCAGGTTCACGGGTTCACATATCTTCCTTTTCATCTTCACTGTCATCAAAATGTACCCTTATTTTCACACTCTACAAAATGTCCAACACTTACAATTATTTTTCTCAATGGGTTTGCATGTTAGTGTTATCCCATCATTTATTTACATGTTTTCAACCGAAAAACCATGATACTTAGGAATTTTTAATTTTTCATAGATCGACGGCTCATATTTAATCTCTCGTTGAATGGATGATCCTAGATTATCTAGAGGCTTAAACTAAATCAACAATCATTGAGCTTTATGGTTTGTGCTCCTCCATCATTTGGGTTGGTTAACACTTTACCATAACACACATTCATATTGCACTGACACATCAATGATACATCCAACGGTTCATATTAACATGTTAATGAATGGTACTTATTTATTTTAGGGCTTCGACACTCCAAGATTTCTAGAACTCAAAATTATTTACGTCTGAAGGGTCAATGTCAGATGACCATGATCAACGACTGAGATTTCAACCAATATACTTATCATATCGGATGATCGATGGGATTTCACAATTTAACGACTTCATGATTTCATGCCTATGGATTATCTCTAATAATCATCGAAGTGGCGAAGCTATGGATTCTTAAATATTTATATTTCCAGCATGGATTTGATCATGATGTAGGAGCATCCTCCCTTCCATATTTTTTACATTTGGAAGATATCTAAGGGGTCTTTAGTTTAGGTTCCATAAGCATGATTTAATGTGTTTTCTATGTTTTTGAGAATTTAGAATGCAATTTGTGTGTGAGTATTAAAATGTAAATGTTATCAAATGTGTAAGAACATGAGGGTTGAGAGATCTTAGGAGATATTAGATATCATAGGGATTGTGAATCCTAGATTTGGATTGGTTGAGGATTTTATGGATCTAGGGGATCTTTAGGATATGGTTGATTAGATTGTGGATATGAACCATAAATGGTTGCATAATCATTTTGTACAAATATTTTAAGCCTTCAGGCATTGAGTGTATCCAAATGAATGTTAATAAGTTCAATAGAATGAGAATTGTAGTTTATTGATTTAATCCAGAAAAAGGAGGGCCTGCGAGCCTATGTAAATTGTATGTACAGTAAGTGTACATTTGATGAATGAAAAATTCTTTGTTTGAGAATATCTGTGCATTGTGTGTCTCTATGGAAACTAAGTGTATATCTATGTATCAAGAGAACTATGTATTTGTAGGTGTAAGGATTCTTTCAGGGCCAAGAGAAAAGATCTTGATCATCATTGATCATCCTCAGGATCAGATATCTATATAAGTCTTGTGGTGAGGCTTGGGAGGAATGATGCTTCAAGATTCACATTGAGGATAGAGTGGAATGAATCTTGGGAAGAAAATATTATCAGGGTTCGGGCATAAGAAAATTGCGTAGTGTATAAAAATCGGGAAGGCAAGAGCAACATGAGTTGTTCGATGAAGATTCAAGAAAATTCATGAGACTCATATCTGGAGGATATCCACGACAAGGTCAAGAGAAAATCTGGGACATTCGATGAGAGGAGAATATTATGACCATTGGATTGAGCATGGATAAATGAAAAGGACAGGATAAATTGGACTGTCGATTGGAGAGTCGATCAATGTTTGAGAAATTTTGTGGAACATAAGAGAGAATTTAACTCGTGAGCAAGTTGAAGCTTTGTAATCATAGTGAACTGTCGATCTCATCGACCGATATATCAGTGGTTGTCACTGATCCGAGGTTTAACAACCATTGTGGGGGTCAGAGACAGAATTAACATGTGATCAACTGTGGCTGCACAATGCATCTAGAACGTCGAGTTGGGAAGAATGTTAGATTTCAGATGTAAGGTGCTCGAGGGTTAGAAAACAGATATGATCGTTGATCTTGGATCATGATCAACGGTGGAGGTTTAATCATGCAGGAAAAGGTGACTTGGTTTTAATTAAAAGGTAGGTAAGTCAGATCCTACCATTATAATGTTGTGTGATGTTGGTAAATGCGCTAAGGGAATAGGGTCGCGCTACATGAGGAATTGATCACGGTCATACTCATGGTCATATGTAGGGATTGTTAAATGGGAGAAATTGGGGTTGAAGTGAATGGAGATGGCACATAAGTAAATGTACAAGTAATGCAAAGAAGGAATAATTCGATCATGTTAGTGATTGAATAAGAGAATCTCAGACGATCCTTGGCACCCCTATTTTTGGGTTTACAATGCAGTTTACAACAGAATACTGTAAAAAATGGTTTTAGGACAGGAGGTCCTACCTCAAGTGGTATCAGAGATAAGGAATTCTCTTTAACATTAAATTATAGGGATTCAAATGAATAAAGAACATGAATGTTCTTGCATATATTGGAGGTTATTACAAAAGGTTGTGGAGAAAAGAGTCATATAGGAATCTGATTTAAGGTAACAGGCATATCGAGATAAAATGAAGCATTTGTAGAGGCAAATGTTGAACAAAGAATAGTCCATTCAATTGAGGATGAATGGTGGAACAATATAATGCATATATCTTGAAGACTAATGGTGTGTTTTAAATCTAACTCTAGTTTTGAGTTGTTGTAGGTTAAAAAAAGTTGAAGCAACTCATAGCAGCAAACAGTTAAGGGGTTTTGATAAAAGAACAATTGTTTTCTAAAATAGAAAGTGATATTACAGAGGATGAGCTTGAAAGAGGAGGAACCATGAAACTTCTTTACAGAGGAATTGCAGAGTTACAGAGATAGAATAAATTTCCAGCCAAAAGGAGGAAGGAGATCATGGGAAAGATCTCACAGGTAAAATTTGGTAAGTTAAATTGGTCTAAAGTTTACTCTTAATGCAGATCACAGTAGCAATGTACAAAGGGGAAGTTGTAGGAGGATGAAGATTGAAGCAAAGTAATGCATGTGGAAAAGTCAGCAAAGTAGATTGTCGGGAGAGAGAAGAACACAAGTTCTCAGAGGAAAGTGATAAATTGAATATGCAGCAACGGATAGATTAGGAAGTTGAAGAGTAGGAGTGCTCAAAAGATAGGTTATATTTAAAATAACCAAGAGAATGCCAAGAGGATGAATTGACATTGGTAACAAGAGGAGACTTGTTAGAGAGAGATGAAGGAGGATTGTTGCATCTCACAAGTGGGTCAGGAGAGTCCACAAAATAAGGAGAGGAATCATGACTATTGATAGTCATGAGAAAATCCACAGTAAGGATACCAAGGAAAATGGTATTCGAGGGATGAGTTAAAAGGAGTTTGACAAGGAATTTGCTGAGATAAAAGAAAATTTAGATGCTATGTTAATGCTGCTAGAGGGAGAAGAAGAGTACCAATGGAAAGGTTGGACTATAAGAAGGAAGGAGGCGAGATTTAATTCGCTACAGGTGAAGCTAAGATAAAGGTTGGTTGCAAGGTTGAGAGAAAAACTCAAAGAATATGACTTTAAGATGCAAGTTGTCTATTGTGAAGCTGAGGAAGGATATGTCCTTAGAAAAGGATATGAAGGACATGGGAGGCTTGTATAAAGTATCATGGACTCTTTGAGGATTTCAGATCAACATGATGATGATGGGATGACAGAGGATTTGGATGAGGATATAATCCATAATAAATTTTATTTTTATCATAATCCATTGTTTGTGGTTGCAGGAGAAGAAATTGAACAACTAGATGAAACTATCATGAAGTTTGGAGAAGGTGGAAATATTCTTTTTGAAATCATGACAAAAACATAAGACACGAATGTTATTGAGGAAATGAATGAAGATGAAGAAGTTCACTGGTGTGAACCAGAGCAGAAATTGATGCTCAATGCTGGTATTGGTAACTCTATTTATTGGATGAAGAATTGGAAAGAATTGCAAGAAAGTGTGTTTGCATATGGTCAAGTACTAAAGGATGTTGTTATGGTAGCATTGTCTCAAGTAGACAAAGACAATAAAACTTTAGCTGAAAACCTAGAAGAAGAGGGAAAATCCATGCTGAGGATGGAAACAATTTTTTTTTATAATGTTAAATCTAATAATTGGTGTTTGAATGTAGGTTATGAAGATTGGAAATCTTCCAAGGATAGGGTGAAAGAATAATTTCCTTGTCAAGGAAATATTCAAAATTATGTTATGTAGGTAGCATTGTTTCATGAAAACAATGAGAAGGATGTTGAAGGTATGGACATTGTTGAAGACATAAGTGAGGTAGTGGATTGGCTCAAAGATATTTATGTTGAGGAAATGTTACATTGGGCTACAAAATGGTAGAAGGAAGCAATAATGAAATTGACTGATAAGAGTGGTGTTGATATGATAAGTGAAGGTATGAAGCACTTGGATTTAATTGGTTTCTTTAGTCAAACTCAAGAGAATAATTTGTACGAAAGATTCCATAGGTTAAATGTGGAATTATAAGAGGTGAAATATTGTGTATGTGAGTATTCTAAAAATATTAAGAGTAGTCAAGGATATGTAGATAAAGATGCAATGAAACCAAAGGATAGCAGCAACAACAGACAAAAGAAAGGATGCTTAGCCCAAGAAGATGTTAATGGAAGAAATCAAGGATTGCAGGGGACAATATAAATTGATTATGTGATTGAGGAATAGTGGAATTTGATTATGAGGTAGTTCGTATCGAGGAAGCTTACAAAAGAAGGAATGATCAATCGGAAATTGAAGTTGTTGTTGGAAGGAAAATGAACGAGAAGGCAACTTATCTGCAACAACAACAAAGCTGTAGGGAATTTGGACAACTACAAACTAAGGTTTGGGACCCTAGAGGTTTTCATCAGCATTTGAAGACACATGATGAGGAGATCAAAAATGTTTTCAATATTGGGAATGTGATGCAGGAGAATCCTTCCTTCCATATTTTGTACATTTTCTAGATATCTAAGGGGTATTTCATTTAGGTTCCATACGCATGATTTAATGTGTTTTCTATGTTTTTGAGAATTTGGAATGTAATGTGTGTGTGAGGATTAAATTGCAAATGTTATTGAATGTATGAGAACATAAAGGTTGAGAGATCTTAAGAGATATTAGATCTCATAGGGATTGTGAATCCTAGATTAGGATTGGTTGAGGATTTTATGGATCTATGGGATCTTTAGGATATGGTTGAGTAGATTGTGGATCTAAACTAGAAATGGTTGAAAAATCATTTTGTACAAATATTGTAGTCCTTGAGGAATTGAGTGTGGCCAAACGAATGTTAATCAGGAAAAATGAATTAGGATTGTAGTCTGTTGATTTAATCTAGACAAAGGAGGGCCTGGGAGCCTATGTAAATTGTATGTATAGTAAGTGTACATTTGATAAATGCAACATTATTTGTTCAAGAAGATCTTTGCATTGTATGTATCTGTGGAAATTAAGTGAATATCTGTGTATCAAGATGATTATGTATTTGTAGGTGTAAGGATTGTTATAGGGTAGAGAGAAAAGATATTGATGATCATTGATCATCCTCAGGATCAGAGATCCATATAACTATCGTGGTGAAGCTAGGGAGGATTGAAAATTCAATATTCACAATGAGGATAGAGTGGAATGAATTTCAATAAGAAAATATTATGAGGGTTTGGGTAGAATAACATTGCGCAGTGTATAAACCTTAAGATGGAGAGAGAAACAAGAGTCATTCGATGAAGATTCAAGTGGATTAGTGACCCTCAGATATGGAGGAGATCCATGAAAAGGGAGAGAGAAAATCTGGGCCCTTCGATCAATGGAGAAGATTATGACCATTAGATTGAGCACATATAAAGGACAAGGGTAGGAGAAATCAAACTGTCGATTGGATATTCGATCAATGGTTGAGAAAGATTGCGGAGTGTAAGAGAGAATTTAACTCATGAGCAAGTTTAAGCTCCATAATGATGGTGAACCTTAGATCTTGTCGACCAACAGATCAATGGTTGTCTATGATCCTAGGTTTAACAACCATTGCGGGGGTCGAAGATGAAATTAACCAGTGAGAAAATGTGGCTTTGCAATGCATCTAGACCACCGAGCTAGGAAGAATGTTAGACTCCATGTGTAAGGTGATCGATGGTTATAAAATGGATTCGATCGTTGATCTTGGATCACGATCGACGACATAGGTTTAATCATGCAGGAAAAGGTGATCGAGTTTTAATTAAAAGGTAGGTAATCTAGAGCTTATGGATACGTTGTTGGTCACGTTGCTAAAGGAGATAAGGGAATGGGGTCGTGTGACACATGGAATTGATCACTTTCATACTCGTGGTCATATGTAGGGACTGTTAAATGGGAGAAATCGAGGAAGTGAATGGAGTTGTCACATAAGTAAATGTACATGAAATACAAAGAAGGAAAAATTCGATTATGTTTGTGATAGAATAAGATAATCTTAGGCGAGCCTTGGCACCCCTATTTTGGGGTTTACAATTCATTTTACAACAAAATACTACAGAAAAATGTTTTAAGGCGGGAGGCCCTGCATCATATCAATGGTTGATGATCGATTACTTTGATCTGACGACTCTGATTATACCCAAAATTTATCAACTAGATCTAACAGTTCTTTCTTATCTGGATCTTGATATAACGGTCATGATTCAATGATTCTTTACAAAGGATCCATGTCTTCATTGCACTTTGGCTTCTACGTGATTTCTATAACTCTATTTCTCTTGAGCTTTTATTCCCCCCTGCACATTCTTCTGCATACTTTTTCCATGGTTGACATCAACGACAACTAATTTTCCAACAATATACATATTCAAGAATTCCCATATGCACCAATTTACATCAATATTTGTTAAGAAATTTATTCTCATCATGCCTACTTCATGCACATGCATTCTATATTTATTGTATGCATCATACATCAATTCTATCATGCACTCCGATGCATATTTATTTCATCTTTATTTGTTTATTTATCTTTGTTTTTGTATATGTATATCCTTGAATTTGTATAGAACCTCACTACCTTGTGCACTACCATTATGTGTAATTATGCACACTAATCCCTATTTTGAACCTTTTATCCAAGTCCCACTTGGCCATTCTGCATTTCCAACCACTAGATCCACTAGTGTTTCCATCTCACAACTACTTCCTTTATGTAGATAATCTTGTCCCAACATATTTTGACTAACATTATTAAATATCATAGTGCTATAACATGCACTACTCCAGTTGAATATGAACAATAAAAAAAAATCAACCACTCTCCATTTCCTTGACCAAACCTGTCTTTAAATACCATTCTCATTGATCAACATTTCAACATGTTCTGAAATGTTTCTTTTATGTCATCCTCTCTAATATATTTTTCTATGTATGAATTTTCTCAATTATAAATTACTTTCTTCACTTCAAATAGTGGTTTACTGTCAATCAATACTTAGAAACTCAATACCACTCTATTCCAAATGGAATTCTACACCCTCCATTTGCACTTGTACCCTACTTTTGTTGTGCACTCTGATAATATAGGCGACTTTATTTCTTTGTATAATTAAAAAAAAGGGTTTCTAGATCATAACTAACAATTACTTCCTCATTCATTCCCACATTTTCACATGTATATGACTCATATTCTCCATGGGTCACACCTCATATCATGATATCATTTTTCCTTATCTTGAAGCAATCTTTGTAGGCTTCACTACATTTCTACCTTCAAGGATATGGAGTTTTTATTAACTCTTTGTGCATTTTTATGACATTCTTCACCTTTAGGATTCATACATGATGTGATAACTTATTTGTATTCTCCTTCACAATCCTTTTAGACTATGTAGTAGTTGAATACTAATAATTCTCCACTCTTCCTTATACCTTTGTCATCCTTTCATCACCTACTCTACAATCCTGGAATTCCTTTTGTCTCTCCTTGATTATTCAACTAGTTGTACAAGATTGAAATAATATCCTATCCTATAGACCCTCATATTAATCTATAACATACCCACACAATTCTCAATTGTGGAATCTTATCCTCTTTCTAGCCTTTCCTTCACACAACACTCTTTGTTGGAGTGTTCCTTTGCTTATTAACAATGCCTTGTTAACAATGTATGTCCCTTTTTATTTGTTTCCAAGATATTGCACTTTAAATGTGACTCTATACTTATGCATAGGAACTATAATGAGTTCCAATACTATTCCATACCCATTAATCACCTCTATCTTCTGGGAAACATTCTCCAAAATTTGACATTCTTTGGAAAATTCTTCACATTGAGTAATTACATGGTTCATGGAATCTAACTTAACTTTGTCCTGCAACTTTATGGTGCAACTCGATTCTCCCCTAGAGAACTTAATATTTCTTATAATTTTGTCTTCGGAGTTACCTTTCCAATGACCATACTCATGCTTCGATTTGATTTACGAGCCAAAAGTTATGGCATTTTAAAACTCCCATTCTTCTCAATGGTGTCCTTCAAGTCCACCATAAACCTTCCTTCTGATTCATCGAGAAATATTCGAATGAAAAATAAATTATGGGTGGATATCTAGATTCTCCTATGCAATACATTTCAAGTGACTACTTTCTTCCTCAATTATAAGAATGGAGTATAAAGTTATAGGAAATTGAATATTGATATTTACCCATTTGTACACATTTCTCTGTGGTGTATATAATATCAAACACCAACTTTTTCCACTTACAAAGGTAAATATGTTGAGAACCAAGGAAAATGTTATAAAAAGGAAAAAACAATAATACCAAAACTAAATTCACAACAACTCTCAAATTGTCAAATTGATGCTCTAGTCAAAATCTACAGCTATTTGGAAATGACAACTTTTCCCCTTGAGAATTTCACCTAACTTAGCAATATTTTCCCCGTTCATACCTCCCTACACCAAATTGTTTGGTATTTTTATAGAATCTCAATTGGGTATGTCCATGAGTACCTTATGAAGGATCTGTCATAATTTCACCCTTAACCAAGCTCTAGACTATTAGTTACAACCCATAGAAGTATTGATTGTTTTACATTTTTATCCCTATATGCTAGAAGTGACTTCTTCCTCTTCTTATACATTTTTGTGTACCCATATTCCAAATATGGTTCCACATTTGTCTTACATGGTTCACAATATTTCTATAGGCTACTCTTGTGCCTCAAAATAACCTCCAAGTAAATATTTTCTCCCTATGGAAGTAAACTGGTGCCGAAATTTTAACTTAACTATTTCACTTGTAACTTTCTCATACAAGCTTTGTTTTGTGAACATAATAGCTCATTGAAAATCTCTCTTTGAGATATTTAATTTAGATGAAAATATTGTATTTGGTTGCTATGGTGTTGATAGTCTCAAAAATAAGAACTCCTAAAAAAACATTGTTTAGGGCCTCAAAAAAACTTTGCAAGTTCAAGACCTTCAAAAATATGTAAATTTCATAGAAAATTGATTGTTTTTCTATTATAATAGACATTAAATTTAAATTGTTGATCTCAAATAAGATGAAATCTCATCCATTGATGGAGTAAACCTTTCCTAGTCCCAGAGATGAATTTCCACCATCGATCGACAACTTAAAACAATTTGGAGTATTGATCTAAGCTCTATGAGAGATCAATGTTTTCCTTTGGAAGAACACAATTTTTTTGCAAAACTTCCAACTCAACCATCGACCATTGGCCCCTTCCTCTGGAAAAAGATTTGCAATACATCACTCAAAAAACTGACCCGACCATTGGCCATCAACCATCATTGATTTTTTTTGGTGGATGAAACTTGATCCAGGTGCATATTGGTGGCCACCCACCTATTCCAACTAGCTCCTTTTGAAACTTTTTCGTTAACCAATGATCCAAGAGGATATTGGTGGCCACCCACCTCTTCCAACTGGCTCCTTTTGATATTTTTATCTCAATACATTTCTTTATAATGATGACATTTCTTTGTAATTGTGGGTTATACACTTACATGGCTATCTTGAAGCCCTACACAATATTCATGTGGATATTGGTGGCTTCCCACCTATTACAACTTGGTTATTTTGGAAGTTTTCATGTCAGTACATATTTTTGTACTTCCAGGGTCGTTTTGGGGCCCTAAATAATGTTTTTTTTGGCTTTCCATAGTCAAATTGTAGACATACTCAAATTTTGATGGCATATTGTGTATGTCTCAAAAATACCTTTCCAATGAGCTATCACATGCATAAAACGAAGGTCGTATGCAAAAGTTATGACCCCGGGAAGTTGAGGTACCAACTTACCTGTCGAGGCCCACATAATTTTTGGCGTTTCATCTCCTAGGGTTAGGTTTTTTGATGTTTAGGGTTTTGGAATTCAGGAGTAATGCTAAATTTCCTATCGAGCCTCATTGTAATCATTCTTATCAGACATATGTGTGTAGTAACCACATCTCTTCTCAGAGATAACTACCATGATTCAAGTAGGTTGTTTTCAGTTTTACAGTTTTATAGTTTGAGCCTATTTTATTTACTCAATAGAAGTTATTGTTCACTATATATTTGTTTTTATTATCTATATCTTTGTGTTATTGTATTTAGTCTGTTATTTATTTTTTTTCTCTCATAAATCCAGATCAGTGGTATCAGAGCGGTAATCTCTTCATTTATGTTTCTTCGTGCATGTCCCCAACAAGATATGGGTACAAGAAGTTAAGACTCGAACCGGTCGAGCCTTTGCAATATCGTCTGCATCGAGCTTGAAAAAAAATAATGGGGGGACAAGAAGAAAGATGATGGAGATGGATATCCTTTTAAACTTTTTCTCAAGGAAGCTCTTGCACAAAAAAGGAACAAAATGATGGATAAATTTACATAGATCCTTCGACGACTGCCCACAAGAGACACATATTCATCAAGTGGCCATGCAAACCCCTTCAAGGTACAAGTAATTTTTGATATTTTGTTATTTGAAGGACTGATATGTTCATATTCTATAGATAAATGGATGGAGCTACTCGAAGGGTATTTTTCAGTCCACAATTTTTCTAGTAGGGAAAAGATTACTTTTGCACTTCTCGGGGTTGTCCCCCATGTTAAGGACTGGTGGGATACTTACCCTGAGAAAAGGAACATAGAGGAATCTGAAATAGTTGTGATCTCCCCCACATGGGATTCATTTAGGGATGTCATTAAATAACAATACTACCATGTTGGAGGCTACGAGGACTAGTACACAAGATGGACCACTCTGTGTCAGGAAAGGGACCAAACAATACTAGATTTCACCAATATTTTCCATAATCTGCACACCAAGTTGGGTATCAAAGACTCTAAACGACATCTGGTGCTCAAATACCATGGATTTATGCATAGATACATTCAAATAGAAATGGATTTTATTGACATCGCATCATTATGTATGGATTATAGATATGCTATTAAGATCAAGCATAAATTTAAGCAGAAGAGGAGAGATTTTGGATATGAAAACTACTCACAGTCGAAGTAGGGAAAAGGTGACCCCAACCCACAAAGCAAAGGATATATCAAATATGGCCACTCTTAGGACAACCAGTCCAAACCGCAACACAAGAAGGGTATTGAGAAGTCGAAGAAGGACATAGGAAAGTGGTGTAAATACCATAAAATCCCTTGGAACAACATCAAAGAATGTCGCTCCAAGCAGTCACTAGTGGCCAAGAGTAAATCTTATGAATCAGAGGAATATTATGACTCTGAATAAAATCTAGAAGGAAGGAAGCATATTATCGATGTCAAAACTAGTTCCACTGTCCAGCCAAATGAAACAGAAGAACTGAAGGAATGGGAATGCCTCTTTCACTCATAGATGTGGGTAAAGGGGGATCCACTTCATTTCATTGTTGATAGTGGAAATCATAAGAACCTGATCTCAACAAAGGTCATGAAGCGGCTGGACCTGTTGATGACACCACACCCACAACCCTACACCATCGACTGGCTTCGCCAAGGAAGAGATCTTCATGTCAGGAAACAATGTCATCTACCCTATGGCATCAAGCCCTTCAAAGTTGAGGTTTTGTGTGATATTTCTTCCCTTGAAGTTTGTGATGTTATTTTAGGACAACCTTATTTTTGGAAGAGACATGTTGTGTATGAGTCTAGACCCCATAGTTTTATTATTACTTTGGGTATACAATTATACATGATACCAGAGGTAGCACCACCTACTGTTATTTCTTTAGTCTCTACTAAGCAATGCAGTAAGGTCATTTTACATACCAGGAAGTTCATCTTCTTTTTCATCCATTCTCACAACAAGTAGAAGGTCACTGCCACATCCGTGACCTATACATAGAGCCTCTCTTTGCAACATAAGCAAGTGGATGAAATCATGGAAGATTATAGAGACATATTCTCCTCAACCACTGGGGTACCGATGGACTTTCAAGTCAACCATCCAATTGATCTAACATCTCATTCACCTTTTCCTAATGGACCAGTTTATCATCAAATGTTAAATCTAATAATTTCTTCAAAAGGGACACATCAGAGCCATCTCCTCCCCTTGTGGAATCCCAATTTTACTGGTGTAGAAGAAAGATAGGACCTGGCAGCTCTACATGATTACAGAGCATTAAAAAAAATCACAGTCATGAACTAATATCCAATTCCCCGAATTGATGACCTTCTTAACCAACTCAAGGGGGGCAAGTTATTCAGCAAGATTGAACTAAATTATGGCTACCACCAGGTTCCCATTGAACCTACTGATGTATGGAAGACAACTTTAGAATATAAGGAAGGTCCCTTGGAATGGTTGGTCATGCCCTTTGGCCTAAAAAGTGCACCAACAACTTTTATGAGGTTGATGGATGATGTATTAAGACCCTTCACCAACTCTTTTTTGGTGGTATATCTGGATGACATTCTCATCTTCAACAGATATCGGGAGGAGCACATGTAGCATATTCAACAGGTTTTGAGCAATTTGTGGCAGCAGAAGCTATATGACAAGTTGGAAAAATGATCCTTTGGCATGAACAAGGTCCAATACTTGGGCTACATTGTTGATGGACATGGGGTAAATGTGGATCCAACTAATATCCAAGTCACCTATGACTGGCCAACCCCGACCACACTAATCGAGCTTCAAAGCTTCTTGGGACTTGCCAGCTTCTACCGATGGTTTGTGTTGGGATTCTCCCATATTGTATGGGGACTCAACCAAGTGACCAAGGGTGGTGGAAAGGGAAATTTCATGTGGGATAATGAACAAGAATGAGAATTTGATGATCTAAAGCACCGCTTGTGCTAAGATCCAGTACTCTCCTTACCCAATCTACAACAATTGTTTGATATTGAGATTGATGCATCTGACTATGCTATAGGGATAGTTCTCACTCAACATGGTCATATGATAGCATACCATAGTGAGACACTCTCAGGTACTATTTGTAAATACCCCACCTATGACAAGGAAATGTATTCCATTGTACAAGCTTGTCGTCATTGGAAACATTACATTCTAGGAAAGGAGATGATCATCCTCAATGATCACAAGCCTCTGCAATTCATACAAACATAAGGGATGTTGCATAACGACTTCCATCAAAAGGGGTCCACATACCTACAACATTTCCATATCAACATCAAGTATAAGATAAGGAGCACAAATCGTGTCAGTGACTACCTCAGTCGACCTCTATTGGTTTCACTCACCACGCTGCTCCATTCCTATGGGAATAAGGCACCTGAGTGGCCCCAAATTTATCACCAAGATCGTGACTTTTCCACCACCTATCATCTCTTGGGTACATGCATGAATGTCACCAATTTTTACATTCGAAACATACTGTTATGTCATCTGGGCCACCTTTGTGTTCCTACAAGAGAGCGTGCAAAGATGATTTGGGAGGATCACTACAGTTGGATGGAAGGAAATTTTGGCATGGAGAAAACTGTGTCCATTGTACAAAAACATTTTTATTGGCTAAAGCTTTGACAAGACATCATCAAGTATATCATATCTTGCACTGCCTATGCCATTCTCAATCCATCCATCAAGAAGAAAGGCTTATAAACCTCTCTTTCTACTCTCGAGAGACCTTTTGAATCCATATCAATGGATTACATGTATGGAATTCCATCCACCAAGCAAGGAAATGATTGCGTATTTGTGGTGGTTGATCAGTTTTCAAATATGGTCATTCTCATAGACTGCAAGAAGAGCATCATAGTGAAAGATACTACCAATATTGTCTTCAAACAAGTGTGGGTCCATTTTGAGATACCACGGACCATCATCTCTGATCGGAGCAACAGGTTCCTCCACACATTTTGGTCGAGTCTTTGGTCACTGTTGGACACCAATCTCACTAAATTCACTGCCTTAGACCCTCAATATGATGGCTAGATAAAGGTCATCAATCGGATGATTGTGCACATCCCGCACATGTATAAATATAAGAATTCACATACATGGGATGCGAGTCTTCCCTATGTTCAACAAAGCTATAATAGGGCTCTTCATAGCTCCACCATCCATAGCCCATTTCAGGTGGGGTTGAGATTCCAACCCTTGGGTCCCATTGATGTTGCACTACCTCTTGCAACCACATAGACATAATACTCCCATGTTTAGTCTGAGACCGACAAAGCCAGCAGATTCATTGAGCATATTCAACACATATACCAACAGGTCCATGTGATTTTGCAAAAAGTGAATGCTAAGTATAAGCAATGCCATGATTAACACCGGGTAATGCACAAGTTTCAGATGGGAGACAAGGTCTGGTTACATTTGCAAAAATAATT
>JASDQU010947932.1:2813-30743 GCA_032191745.1 Picea mariana
AGGACCGACGCAGAGCTACGGGATTCTTTATTAATACTCCTTACAAAATAAAAACCGACGATGTTGGTTTCTTTCATCGGATGGTTATGACGTGACACGTGGAGGATAAAGACAGATGACTGGACTCACGAGTGCAAACAGAGGTGGTAACCTTCTTTCAGTTGCGCGCTTCCTATCCCGGCCTAGGAATCACCGATGTCGATTGCTTTTATGGGATCGGTCATTAGTGATTCCACCCTTTCCCTGCAAACGACTACTTCCTTTCTCATTTCGTTGATGCTGAGTGAAATCGGTCATCAACAACTTTCTTGTGCAATTCTTATCATGAAATAACAAATACTCATTTCCCGATGCCGACGAAAACCAGCGATTGATGTCCTTAGTTTTCTAGGACGATTTCCTTTCACCTTTGATTCTTCTAGGTGTCGAAATTTGGATGCACCAGGTGAAACAACTTAGTGGTTGATTCTTTAGTCAAATGTTACTCCCTTTAAGTTGTGATGGTTTCGACATGTTTAGGGAAACTTTTAAAGAATCAAGGAGAAATTGTAGAAAACAAAGATAAGCGAAAACAACATTGTTCCGAATTAAACAATAAGTGGTACCCAAAAAGTAGAGTTTGGCAGAGACTTTTTTAGGGTGTGTTGAGAGCTCAAAAAATGGCGATCCACTGGGTGAAAGAAGAATATTTGTTATTCCTTCAATAACCTTAACTCATGTCCTTTTTTTTTGTTTATAGTTATTTATTATTATTATTATTATTATTATTATTATTATTTATTATTATTATTATTGGAAATATTGTTTTAGGGCCTAACCATTTACTGGGAGGGAGTCAGGTTCTCCCTCCAAGTTCTGCAATTGATAAGTACCTTCCCCTATATTTTCAACGACCTGGAAAGGTCCAAGACATAGGTTTTGAAACTTAGAATTCTTCCCTTTTGGTTCATTTGCTCTATCCCATTTTAGTACCAAGTCTCCTACCTCAAAATTCTTTTCTTTGGCCTTATGCTTATCTAACCATCGTTTCACTATTTGTTGGTGAGATAGGAATTTTGACTTAGCCTTCTCTCTCTCTTCTTCCAGTATGAGTAGAGTATTGATTCTTCATTGCATGGTTGATGAGGTTTCCTCGTTGGAATCTTGGGCCAATTAAAGAGATGGCAGCTAGAGCCTGTTTGGGAGGATGGATTCTTGCCCATAGACTAGAAAGTACAGGGAGTTTTCTATGGATTCTTTGGGTTTGACCCTATTGGCCTGTAGGGAATTATGAAGTTGATTATGCCAGTTTCTTTGGTTATATGTAACTATCTTCTTTAATAACCTTACCATATTTTTGTTAGTCGACTCCGCCACACTGTTTCCCTGAGGGTAATAATTTGCAGAGTACTTGATTATGATACCTTTGTCCAGAGAAAATTATGTCAATAGTGTAGAGGAGAAGTAAGCTGCATTATCAAATACCAAAATAGAGGGGAGACCAAACCTTGTGATTAGTTGTTGTTCTATGAATTGGATCACTACCTTCTCATTTACATGAGTAAGAGGGATGGCCTTCACCCATTTTGTGAAATAGTCAGTGGCAGTAAGAATGTACTTGTGCAGCTTATAAGAGCTAGGCATAATTTCTCCTATGATATCTAACCCCCACTACTCAAAGGGCCTCGAAATAGTCATAGGATAATGTGGGACTTCTGCCCTCTTCTCCTTTCCAACACTTATTTGACAAGTCTTACAGTTTCTAGCGTAAGTATGTGCGTATTTGAACAAGGTGGGCCAGTAATAGTCGACCCTTAGAATCTTATGAGTGATGGTATTTCCAGCAAAATGTCCTCCGATGGGGCCATCATGAAGTTCCTTTAGCACCTTATCCAAATATTCACGTTTGAGTCACCTCAACAATACCCTGTCATAGTTGATCCGGAAAAGCACCGAATTTATTAGACGATATTGTGCAAACTTTAACCTGAGGACTCTTCTTTCTCTTGGGTTGAGGATTTAAGGACAAGTTCCATGATGTAGTAGGTAAGCCAAGTCCTTGTACTAGGAATATCATACTGGGGGGATGTATGCTACTTCTCCACATCATAGAGCTATTTCATTCTCCCATCCAGAGTCTTCATTTACTTGATCCTAGGCTTTAGCTGCGAACTTGCACAAACCTTGTCCTTTTACCAGCTTGGCAGGTTTTATGTCTAGATCAAATTCTTGGACTACTGCCATCCAGTTCCATATTCGTTCTCCCATTTCTTGTTGGGTGAACAAATATCGGACTATAGGGTGTGGTACAATCACCTTAGTGTGATTCTTGAGGATGTAGGACCTGAAATGATTTACTGCCTTATAGACCGCGTAGGCCTACTTGTCTATGGAAGGATAGTTGAGCTCATCTCCTTGAAGGTTAGTGATCATAAATGATACTGGGGATTCATTGTTGCCATCATCCTTTTGAGTTAAAACCACATCCAGCGACTGGTCAGAAGAGAAGGTATATAGATTAAAGCCTCTATTGAAATCGGGACTTCGCAACACTGGAGCCCGGGATATGGCAAATTTGATTTTGTTGAAAGAATTTTTTCACTCGTCATCCCACTTAAATTAGACATCTTTGTGAATCATATTTTGTAGGGGTTTGATAATTTCGGTGAAGTCGTGAGTGAACTTCCTAGTGAAATTGATTTGCCCGAAGAAATACTGCATGGCTTTCTTGTTATGAGGTAACAGAAGCTGTGTTATGGCATTAATCCTTTCAGGGTCTATGAAAATCCTTTCTTGAGATATAATATGACCTAACAGTTTCCCTTATTCGACCCCAAAGATAGTTTTCTTAGGATTTAATGATATACCGTATTTCCTGCATCTTTCAAAAATATGAGTTAAGTGCTAGATGTGCTCCCTCTTATTTTTCGAACACATCGTCACATCATCTAAATATAATACTACACACTTGTTTATAATCCCTCAGAATGCCACGTCCATGGCCCTCTGGAAGGTTTCTCTTGCATTAATTAAGCTGAAAGGCATGCGTTTATAAGTGAAGGTTCCCCATTTGGTTCGAAAGGTGGTTTTCAATTGGTCTTCCTCTGAAACCAACACTTGATTGTATCTTGAGAAACCATCGAGGAAAGAAAAAATCTCCGAGCCTGACACGGTCTACAGGAGTTGTTCCATTAGTGGGATGGGATAATTTTCCTTCTCTGAAGGTTTATTGAGGTTCTGAAAGTCTACGCACAATCAGATTTCTCCCGATTTTTTCCTCACTGGAACAAGATTTGCTACCCAAGAAGAGTGCCTAACCTGGAAAATTATCTTTTCATCCAAGAGTTTCCTTAATTCCTGGTACATGAGAGGTTCTAATGAAGGGTGATATTTCCTGAGCTTCTGTTGGAAAGGCTTGACTTCGGGTTTCAACGAGATGGTGTGTTGAATAATACGACTATCATATGTTTTCAACTCCTTATAAGACCATGCAAAAACGTCCTGGTATTGTCTAAACATCTTGAGGTAGGCCTTTCTTTCTTCCTTAGATATAGTTTTGTCGAGGTTTACATTCCTTGGGTTCTATGGGGTCCCAAGATTCATAGTTTCATGGAAGGGACAAGAGTTTCTAGTCTTTACGCTTTTAGGACCTTTGAATCGTTCCTTTAGATCAAATAGATCTTCTAGATTAGCTACCCCTTTTAGGATCATATGGGCCTTTGATCTATCCTTATGTCGGTCTTCCATAGGACCCCTTTCTGTTGAGTGCTCTTGGAACTCTTCATCATCAATAGTGAGATATTTGAAATTTTCCTGATTGGTCAAAAAACTTATGATCTGTTCATCCCCTTCGAGGACTTTATAATTAGAAATGTTATTAGATACCGATGGCTTGTAGAGAATTTCTACAGTGAATCGGGAGGCTTCATAATATTCTAAAGGTGTTATCCTGGAAGAGGCTGTGGCTAGGGAATCGGAAAGGGTATTCTTTGCCCTGGGGATTGTGGTAATGTTGAAAAATACAAAGCGTTCTATTAACCTATGCACCTTCTGCTGGTAATTCTTAAGGTGGGGCGAATTGCAATGTATCGTATTTATTACTTATCTAATTATGATTTATGAGTCTCCAAAAAACTTTAATTATTTGACATTAAGATCTATGGTTTTCTTTAACCCTTTCACCAGGGCTTCATACTCGGCAGTGTTGTTGGTGCACTCGAATTCTAGCCTACAAGACAAGAAATGATGCCTACCCGTTGGGTCGATTATAATGCACCCCACTCCTAATCCTTCTTGTGACTTGGATCCATCAAAATAGAGGGTCCAAATACATGAATGACAATCATTCCTTCCTTCACCGTTGTTGATGTTATGTTGTCCACCCTTTCCTTCCACCCGACCTGGTATGAGGTTTTGACAAAAGAGAGAATCTTCTGTCGGCATCGGCGATTTCTCCTAGAAAGGAAGCTCGAAGTTTTGGGTAAGAAGAATATTGGATATGAGGGGAGGGAAGTTCCCAAAGTAGGAGTCACAAGAATAATTACCCAATATGGGGAAATCCATGGAGGCTGGTTCATTAGGGGCTTCTAGATTAGTCATCGTATGCTTCAGGTATATCTCCCTATCAATTCGGATCATGTTCTTGTATCCTTTTAGTGGTAGACAAAGGTGTGCCCAGTCCATACTAACGTATCCATTCAGCTTTTTGGATCAATCTTGGATCAATAATAGCCCATATGCCTTAGAGATATCTACTACAATGATATCAATCACCTGCATGAAACTAGGGTGTGTCGCCATCCTGATCATCACATCTTTGAGTTCCCCCATAACCTTGACCTGGGTTCTGTCTAGTTGTATAACATGCTTATCACTTTTGAGAGGGACAACACCTAGTTTATCAAAAATGACTAAGGGAATGACATTAGAAGTTGCTCCGGAATCTACCAGAAAATTGTGAAGATTCCTATTGAAGACTTCAAACGTTAAAAGGAAAGGAGGCACGAAAGGTCTCCCCTTCCTGCCTTCTGAGTAGGTGTTTATCATTGGTTTTATTTCCAATTCTAGAGGGGGTATATTCTTCTCTCGACCTTCGTCAGTGGCCGTGTTTTCTACCAAACTTAGAGCCTGCAACAGAAGGTATTTATGCAGATGGATTCTACATACGTCCATAACTGATATATTAGCTTTTAGCTTCTTCAAATATTCGACTATGTTATAATCTAGCTTAGGATATTTCCATGTATGGATTCTTAGAGGTTGTTCACTGGGAGAGACAAGGATTCTCAGGTGATCGAGATTTAATTTAATTTGTGAGACATGGGTGGCATCAGTATCTTTTGGGTCGGGTTGACCCTTACTACGTGTTTGTACCACCGATATCTCTATGGTTGGTGCCTGAGGTTTAAACAGATCGTTCGAAGATGTGATCACGTCGGGATCCCATATCAGCATGGTCATGTCTTATGGTGGGTCAGCCTCTTCCTGATCGGTAATGTTAAAGGTTGAACTATTGGGTGGTTCAGTCAGATAGACTTCACCCAAAAAACAATTGGCCATTAAATTCATGGCATTGACCCACTGAGGACATTCCCTTTCTGAGTGGTTCTCTTGGGGGTAAGTATAGAAAAAATCAGATGTGACATTCCCTAAGTCAATGTTTAGGTTGGCTGGGGGAGGTTCAATTGCTTTGAAAGGCTGGTTTCTTTTAAAGAAAGTCTTATAGGGTCTTTGTCCTTGGTTTCCCTCACCCTCAGTTCTTTTCATATCTATAATCTCATTTCATATCTTCTTGACCATGCATTGCAGGTCTTCTATATCCCCACTACCCTTATCGAGAGTTGATTCAGCTGGATTCCCCGGTGGTCTTGTCAAGAGGAGTCCTCTCCTGGGAGGGGGATGACTTTCTTTTCTCGCTAGAGATGCTTGACATTTTTTACACCCTTTAATCTAGAACTCTATCGTCTCGTCCTCTTCAAAATTCTCCATGATGGTTTGCTTAGCAGATCTTTTAATGAACATGGAAATAAAGGCTGGAAGAGCGTTAGCATAGACCTCTATTTGCAACTCTTGAGACAGTGCTACCATGGGCTGAAACTTGTTTAGGATAGTTGTTAATATTTGATTGAAATCTTTGACCCTTTCCTTTGGGGTCATGGTGGCTGTGAACAATTCGGCCATAAGGGATCCTGTGGTAGTTTCTTCAGAAAATTTGTCTAGGAAGTCCTTTTGGAACTTAGTCCAGCTGGTTATGGATCCTACTAGCAAGTTAAAATACCAAGTGGAAGACAAGTTCTCAAACGTGTAGGGGAAAAGTATACATACCACTTCTTCATATTGAACATTCATAAGCTTGATCGTGAGTATGAACATCTTGATATGATCTTCGGGAAATCCTGAGGTCTCAGGATCATACTTGGGGAGTAACTTTTTTGGGTGCCTAGGGAGATTGTTTATTCATCCAGGGATGGCCACAGCATCCCCGACCAACCAAGGCTGGTTGCCTTGAAGTGGAACTTCTCTCTCCTCCTCATGACCATTGTCCTCTTCCATATCTTCGGAGTTGGATTTAGGCTCTTCCTCTTTCGAAAGATCGTTAGGTTCATAGATGTTTCCAGCTGGCATCTCGGATATGAGGTCAAGAGGTTCTTGGATTTTAGTGATCGTGAAGTCTATTAAGTCTTCGACAGAGTGTACAAAAACTTTGTCGGGAGTGATGACCACTGGTCTGCCTTGTTGTTTTCTTCAAGGGAGGATGGGGGTGAATGGCAACGTGCCAATTTGTCGGGTGTAAGCTCTGGTAATCCTTCTAAACTGATTCACTTCCTCATGAGGGAGGGCGTAAGGTATTTCAGGGTGAAGATACCCTTCCTCAGAGTGGGGCGAGTTATCCGCTTCAAGAGTACTCGGTAAAGGTGGGTTGTCTGTTGGATGACTAGCCATGCATGTGGGCCATTACAAATCTACAGGTTGTTTGGAATATCATATAACTTACATATTCAACCATTCATTCTCAGGCCCTCCTTCTAGTGCTAATTCTGTTGATGGGTCTTAAACCCCTTAAATCAACAATAGGAACCAAGCAAACCACCAAGGCCTAATTAGACTCTACAGTGTTTTTGATTGGAATGGTTCTCCATATCTCACGATCCACCCAATTTAATCGATGGGCTTTGTGTTTTCTTGTGGAGGCATCTCCTTCAGTCAGGATTTTCTCTCTTGGTATTTTCTCTTTAGTTAGGATAAATGTGAGAAAAATCCAGTATAAACCAACTTGACCACACAATGATAAGGAACTCTAAAGACTGGGAAAGGTCGGGCTCGGGATAACCCTCACTCTAGCATGCAGACAACGATCTCTTACCACAGGCCTAGTAATAATACTTTAACCATGTGAGCACTCAATCACTCACTGAGATTTTAACCTAAACTATCCAAGAAAACAAGATGAGAGCAAATTTTTCTACTGCAGAATAGGCTGAGCTTGGGATAACCTGCTGCTCAAACATGCAAACAATAATCTTATACCACAGGCCTAGTAATAATATGTTAACCATGTGATCATCCAATCACTGTTTGAGAATACTAATTATTAGAAGAAATCAGTTATATGATAAGATCAATAGCAAGAAAAATAATTCATCTACCATAATCCTTCATCATATATTCACACAACGATTCATCATTTCCATTATTAGAGAAAAGAACAACAAACAAATTGCACTAGATAACTTGACAATATATTCAATAACTCTTACTTGTTGCATATGATCATGAACTGAATAGGAAATAGTTCTTCTCTAGGCTCAAGTACACATGCATATGATGAAAACAACTTTGTCTCTGGTCCATAAGGACTTCTTCATTCATAGCAGCTCCAAAATAATTCTTAACAACTATAAAGAAAAGAGTTCTTGCAACAAACCATCCACCCTTAGACCATCGGTCGATGTTCCTATTTATAATATAAAGTCTTAAAATTAATTAATAGTAAAATACAATTTGAGCTAATAAAAAATCCCCACGTGGCGTCATCATCTGACAGTATTTCAATAGTCCATCTGAGATGTTTCTTAAAAAGGGTAGATTCTTTCATAATTAGACCATCTGATAAAGAGTTCTTCACAAGTATGGGCCCACATAAATTTGTGTTGTTCCATTGGGGCCACATATATCCCTCTGATGTCCGCTGCATGCGCTCGGTATTTTATTAAGGTGGAATTAAGCTATTGCAACCTGGTTTTATCTCTAATCGAGTGTTCTATGAATTGTCGCACTTGTCCAGGCCTCACATCGGCTACCTTTGTGCACTCTTTGGCCGATAGGGAGTCTTGTTCGGCATATATCTTGAGTACGTCTCTTATGTCGATAAACTCACTAGGGTTTCTGAACTCAGGGAGCCTGATAGTTTTCACTACTTTATTAATTTTATCCCAGTGCTTCTGGCACTTGGCATATTGTTCTTATATCTCTCGATAAAGAAAAATGGGTCCAGGGACATCTTAGTCCAGTATTCTATGGATCTCTTTATGTGGTTGAGTCTATTTTTTCTTAACAATCGAATTCCATGTTCTTCCTTTTCTTGACCCTGTTGGACTGCCTCAATGTATTCGAGCCTTTCCATCGCTTGTTGGACTCTTTCATGCCATCATTCCATCTCCTTGCATGTTGTGAAATCCATGAGAGTGTCCTCCTGGAATTCAATTATATTTTCAGTTAACAAGGTTCTTTCTTTCTTGTACTCATTGTAAACTCCTAAAAACTCACTCTTCAGATATGTCACAGTCTGTGTGGTGCCTTTATAATACTCAACAATATGGTGCAAGTGTTCTGGCTCCTTTAAAGTATCCATTAGTTCTCTTTCATCCCTCCTGGCCCTATCCTGGGCAACATCAAAGAGGGATCTTCCCGCACCTATTAGTTCAGATGTGTGAGCATCCACTGTGTTGATCAAGCTTTCCTCTGTGGTAACCGAAATAGAATGGTCCACAGTAATCTTCCTCTTATTAGCAGTAATTTGAACGATGGCCTTCCTCTTTTAATCATAGGAGATCACATAGATGTCTTCTACTTCATCTACTATCTCTGGTATCTGTTGGTTGCCCCATGTGAGCATGTTTCCCAGACTGCCAGTGGTATATATTTGTTCAAGATCAGACTCTTAAACCTCCTTGTTTTTCTCCAAAGGCCCAACATCTTCTTGATGTTTATTGGGGACCTAAGTATCAAGTGGAATGGATGCGTCAGGAGAGAGCTCAATACTTTCCTGTATTCTAGCCGTGGCATCATCGATGTCCTTCTGCAGGGACCTTTCTTTTGACATGTCCAATTCTGACTTGTCCTTGGGACTACCTACTTGGGCCTCCGGTGCAACGAGCGTTTCTGTGTCTAAGCCACTTTTGGCTCCTTTTTCTTCTTGTGTATCCTCTTGACTCTGAACATTGGGAACAAGAGGTGTTCTTTCCTCGGCTCCATTTTATTCTTCTACATGCATAGAGGTTTTCAAGATGCCTCTGGACTCTCATCATCATTGTATATATCTATGAACTCGAACAAAGGGTTAGGCGCACTAGTTTCAACTGACACCCGACTCAACTTTGATTGAGTCATCACGCTTGCCAGTGAATTGGCTGGCGACAGTCTGGATTCAAGGTCATATAACCCATTGATGTTACCAGGGTCTATGAGCTCAGAGTTGCCTACCCCTGTCGGGCTCTCTTCTGGGTTACTGGTTAGAACGCTTGATAAGAGGTCCGTATCATTCGACGCCAGATCCATTATTTGTTGATCATGTTGGATCAATAGTGTCCCTCTTTCCCTTGCATCTGGAGCTCCAAGAAAATTCCAGTTCTATATAGGGGATTCCTGGGGTGCTTCCATCATTTCAGTCAATTCGAATATTACCCTTTCTTCCCTAGACTTGATAATTTATTCCACTCTTTGCGCTCTTTCATCCAAGGACATCTCTTTCTCTTCCCAACTCATGGCCTTGAACTTGGTTATTTTGGGATCAACCATTCTTGCCACCACCTCATCCTAGTCTTGAGTGTTTTCAATGAAGATTTCATCCTCAAACCCGTCATGGGCATAAGGCCAACAGGATGATACTTGTGATGCATGTTTTGAGACTAGACCCTTGGGATCATTCTTGCGAAAACGTCCTATCTAAAACCAAAATTCCAATTGTCTTAATCCCTCTTGCTTGCCCTGCGCAGTGTCTTTAACTTGGTAGAAGCCAATATGAAACCCATAGGGTATGATTGCTCGCTTCTCATCCTTCACCAAAGTGGCGTTGTACCCCTACAATATAGTTTGGTAACATATTTCCCTTAGTACCAATCGGTCGGGGACATATATAGGTAGAAAATGTGGTGCTCCTGTGGCACCAAAAACCCTAATGTAGGTTTTTCGCTCATCTAGGTACTAGTGACTAACTTTCGATATAACTTTTTTGGATGCATTAGACAGCCTTGGGCACTCCTTCTTGAATAGTAAGAAATGAATAGGTGCGATAAATTGGTCGCAAATGAGAGAGTAGGATATTTTATGCATGTTCTCCCACAAGATGCTAAAATAGAAATGGACTGGTAGCTCATAAGTGTGCCAGCACAGGTTCATTCCTGCGAAGAAATTTCTTGCACAGATGACTTTTAATAGATAATATGGCATGCAGAAGGCAAGAGTTTCTCCTTCCTTTGGCTGTTGAGCCTGTGGAATGCAGGTGCTAAGCTGTTTGGAGATGACCATGCCCCAGTTGAAGCTTGTTCCAGAGATGGAGACAGTATAATCCAAAGGCATACATGCCTCTGAAAACCTGGAGCAATATGTTTCTCCATGCAACTGGCAAAGGAGAGCCATTAGCTAGATATAAGGTTTTCTGAGGTTGGTCGTTGGGTACCAGCCGGAGTTTCGGTTGGTGAATTTTTTTTCTTCTCTCCACCAGGACACCATGATTTTGCTGGTGTCGTGCTTTTGATAAAACTTCACAACAAAATCCTTGTTCAAACATTCATCTGGCTCCTTGAGCTTGTAATACTTTTGGACTTCTACTGGGAGGAAAACCCCAACAATTTGACCATTATCATCATTAATTACACACTTTTGTGCATCGCTGTGATCAATGAGCCATTTCAAAAGTTCAATGAAAGGGAATACCAGAGTCCTTCTCGCCACCATTTGTAGGTAAGCCTTGTGGATGTTGATGATGACCTCATCATCCAGCTTCCTCATGTCAGGATCACTATGAAGGGCATACTCAGGGAATTCTTCATGCTTTATTTCCTTGAACAAGTCCTCCCATCACGAGAATGATGTCTTGGTCCCAATGTTTGCCTCTGTGTCCCCAAAGTTTGGGGGTTGAGCGAAGGCTTCCTTGGTGATCGTCTTGATGATCAGTGCTGGCTTGGAAGTGAATTCCAATTTCCTTGCAATTGCTAGGGAGGAGCCTTCTCCTGCTTCTGATTCTTGCAGCTTTGGGACTCTAGGAGATTTTGTGGTGGTAGGTTTCTTCAAAGGCATCGTACCTGCAACCGAAGATGCTCAATTAGGGTCGGCACGTAGAATAATATTAGATATTAATTTATATGTGAAAATGTAATCAAAACCAGACTGGTACATACTTGTATGCTTGTTAAACTTTGTTTCTTAATACTCACTATACGTTGGAAGCCTTCTCCGAGCCATTCATCTTGCTCCTCTGGATGTTCCAGACCTCTTTGCATGCATAATTCTGTGGATCATAATAATTCAGGGTAATATAATGAGAGAGAACTTACCAGTCACATCAAGCTGTTAATACAAGTAATGGGATGAAAATTAAACTACTTACTGCCAATTCTCTATAATCAATTTTCCGTAGGTTGAAGGTGGAGGCACGGAGGGAGATGCATTGTATCTACAGGTTAAAATGGTCATTGGGCTTTGCGCACAAATTAGAGACTAATGCATGATATTGGATTTAATCAATCAATTAAAGGCATCGTATCTAGTGTATCTTAGAGCTAAAATGTCCCATCGTGTCATTTTCTGAAAGGGTAAGTCGAGGACCGGCACAGAGCTATGGGATTCTTCATTAATACTCCTTACAAAATAAAAAATGTCAATGTCGGTTTCTTTCGTCAGATGGTTCTAACGTGACATGTGGTGGATAAAGATAGGTGACTAGACTCACGAGTGTCAACAGAGGTGGTAACCTTCTTTCAGTTATGCACTTCCTATCCTGGCCTAGGAATCACCGATGTCAAATGTTTCTATGGGACCGATCGTCAGTGATTCCTCCCTTTCCCCGAAAACGACTACTTCCTTTCGCATTTCACCAATACTGAATGAAATCGGTCATTGACAACTTTCTTGTGCAATTCTTATCATGAAAGTAAAACTCCTCGTTTCCCGATGCCGACGAAAACCGATGATCGACATCCTTAGTTTTCTAGGACCATTTTCTTTCACCTCTGATTCTTCCGGGTGCCGAAATTTGGACGTGTCAGGTGAAATGACTTAGTGGTTGATTCTTTAGTCAAATGTTACTCCCTTTAAGTTGTGATGGTTTCGACATGTTTAGGGAAACTTTTAAAGAATCAAGGAGAAATTGTAGAAAACAAAGATAATAAAAAACAACATTGTTCTGAATTAAACAATAAGTGGTACCGAAAAAGTAGAGTTTGGCAGAGATTTTTTTAGGGTGTGTTGAGAGCTCAACAGGTCATAAGGGAGAAATATGTTAGAACATCCGATTCTTTTCAAGGATGCGATCCTTATCATAAGAAATAATTAATTGATATTGTTTCTAAGTATGATGATATTTTCCAAGAAAGAGATGGATTACCTCCTAAGAGGGAAATCCAACATGAGATACATCTTTAGCATGATTCTCCACTTCCTAATGTGTGAATGTACAAGATGTCAATTGTAGAGATGACAGAGATCAAGAAGTAGGTATAGAGCTTATTGGATCAAGGGGTCATCCAGACTAGTTCATCTCCTTGTGGTTCTCCAATCGTGATGGTGCCAAAGAAAGATGGCACATGGAGAATGTGTGTCGATTACCGGGCCTTAAATAAAATCACAGTTAAAAATTGTTACCCTCTTCCTCTTATAGATGATTTACTTGATCAGTTAAATAATGTTTTTTATTTGACTAAGTTGGATTTGCACAGTGGATACCATCATATCAGGGTTGCAGAACATGATGCACGGAAGACTGTCTTTAAAACCAAATAGGGATTTTTTGAGTTGTTAGTTATGTTTTTTGGGATTTTTAATGCTCCAGAAACCTTCATGTGTGTGATGAATGATGTATTCAGGCCTTTCCTAGATGATTTTATGATTGTATATTTGGATGACATTCGTATTTTTAGAAGAACTTGGGATGAACATGTGAGGCATGTAAATCAAGTATTAGATACTTTTCAAAGGGAAACATTGTATGTAAAATTTTCTAAATGTGAATTTGGCAAGACTGCACTTGTATACTTAGGTCATTTGTAGGAGGAGGACAATTAAAAATTGATCCTTCCAAGATTGATGTAATTGTAAATTGGCCTGAGCCAAAAAGTGTAACCGAGATCCAAAGCTTCTTAGGTGCAGTCCAGTATTGGAGGAGGTTCATTTCAAACTTCTCCCTTATAGCAGTCACTTGCATGTCTTAACCATTGTGAAGAACACTTTTCAGTGGGAAGGAAAACAACAAAAATATTTCGACACTTTGAAGGAAAGGATCAGTACCGCACCAGTACTAGCATTGTTGAATCTTCAAAAACCCTTTGATATTGAGACAGATCCCAACAGATATGCCATGCATGTAATATTGATGCAATATCGTAATCCTATCTGTTACCTCTCTGAAACTTTTAGCCAAGTTGTTGTTAACTATCCTACATATTATAAAGAGTTCTATGCATTAGTTCAAAGCATAAAGAAATGGAAACAATACTTGTTAGGGAAGGAAAAAATCATACATACATATCACCAACCCTTACAGTATCTCCAAGAACAAACCAAACTGCAATAATATTGACACTACAGATGGATGGGTTTTCTACAACAATTTCATTTGGTAATCAAGTACAAGAAGGGTACAAGTAACAAGGTAGCTGATATTCTTTCTATACCTCCTATTGTTGCTTCTATTATTTTGAAGAATACTTCTTTATCTCATGATAGCTATGTGGAACAATATTCCATTAATGAATATTTTAAAGAAGTATATGAGAAGCTAACCCTTGGTGCACAGGTAGAGAACTATTGTCTGCAGGGAAAACTACTCTACCATCTTGGAAAGATATGTATTCCTACAAGTGAACGAGTCCATGTAATATGAGAATATCATATTTCTCTTATGTATGGGCATTTGGAGTAGGAAAAACTATGGCTCATTTGTAGAGGTTTTGTTACTAGCCTCAAATGAAAGCGATTGTAACTAAATATATAAAGGGGTGGGTGATGTGTTCTACTTGTAAGCCCACTAATAGAAAAATGGGGCTATACTCACCACTACATGTTCCATCCAATCCATGGGAAAGTATCTTCATGGATTTTGTATGGGGTTCACCAATGTCAAAAGGAGGTCATGACTATTTGTATGTTGTAGTGGATAGGTTCAACAAGATGTGTATCTTGATGCCATGTCACAAGTAGACCACTGCTGAGTAGACTGCTAATCTCTTCTCTCATCATGTTTGGGTTCACTTTGGGTTACCCACATCCATTATCTTAGAACGATATACTTGATTCCTTGGGGATTTTTGAACAATCTTGTGTAGAATGATGGACACCAAATTGAAGAGGAGAACTGCTTTCCATCCATAGACCGACGGACAGACAGAGGTTGTAAACCAAATAGTGGTACTTTTTCTTCAAGGCTACCACAACAAGCATCCCAAGTTATGGGATGAATAGATACCCTATGTACAACATGCTTACAACCGATCCTTACATTCCTCCACTCAGTGTTCTCCTTTTGAGACATGTTTTGGGTACCTTCCTAAAGTTTCTTTGGACTTGATGTATGGGAGAGATGTCGATTCAAATGAAGAAATAAAAGAGGACAGAGCCCACAAGTTCATCCAAAGAATCCAACAGGTGCACCAAGCAGTCAGGGAATAATTGGAGAAACACCAAGAATAGTATAAAGCTCAACATGACAAGCACAGGGTTGATCATCAGTTCCAAGTTGGAGACTCTGTATGGCTTCACATCTACAAGGAGACATTGAAGGGTGAAGAAAATAAACTCAAGCCCATTTGTTAGGCAAGAAATGCAAGGGTGAAAAGTGGTACCAATGATTTTCATCTGGATCTTACACCTTATATGCATATTTACTCAATTGTAAATGTAGAGAACTTGAAACTTTTTGAGCCTCCCATGATCATGGATCAGGATGAGAAAGTTTCAATACCTTCAGTTGATGATTTTTCTCCTGATTACTTGGATGAGTTAAAGGAAGATATCGTCCTAGAAAGAAGGACGAGGACTTCACACAGGGGTTATGTTGATTATATTGTAGTAGGCTTAAAGGGCACATATCCAAGTAAGGAAAAGTGGGTTGAGAAGGAGAAGGTGAGGAAACTCTTCCCTCACTTATATGTTGATTGATGAAAGATTTTGGTGGTCCAAAATCTCTCAGTGGGAAGGAATGATCCAAAAAGGACCGAGAGAAGACTAAGAACAACTCAAAACTCATAGAAGAAACTCAAGACACTCAGAATGGCCTCAGCATATAAAGAAAGGGAAAAAATTCAAAGTTTTCAAAACTTAGTGAAAATTACATCATCGTGAAGAGCATGTCACATTCTTTCCAATGGCGTAAAAGACTCGTCAAACAGAGTTACAAATCAAAATATATTTGTGGTAAATGTTTGGTCAACCTAGCCCAGTCAGTAGGGGGATGAGTCAACATCCATACTGCTGACATCAACACCAATAAGGATGATGTAAGAATATGTACAACATACATGGCATGTATAAGAGGTGACATCTATCATTATGATTTCATCATGGTGATGTGGAAGCACCAGAGGTTGCCGTGTGTCACTCATATTCGACATTTCTAGGTCATTCCATAGACCAATATAATTGCACCAAGTGGAAATCCGTACAGCCATGTGGCAGTTCGTACAGTGATGTGGCATTGATGTGGCAGGTTGAGTTGGCAGTCAACGTGGCAGGTTGAGTTGGAAGCTGACGTGGCAGGGTGATGGTATAGTAGTTGACATGGCCCAGTCATGGGTTTCCACGTAACAGTGGGAAAATTCCCAATGAAAACCTGTGATCGAAATTTCAAAACAAATATAAGATTTGGTAGGTCCGCCAAATCTGGCAACTGACCACCAGCTAGAAGCTTCACCAAAGTTAGTAGAATAGACATGACATATATATCTATATATATAGCAATGGTCAAGACAAAAGGGGAGACATGCGGGCTTGACCCAGGGACCTCCCCCCTTATACATGCCTTAATATATGAACCATAACCAATAGGCCAACATGCTCACATTGTTAAAAACACCATTTTTATTATTTAAAACATACATCTGACCAATGTTGGAGGAGGGCGTGTATGGGTACGGAAGGAAAGAATTTTGAGACAAATTCTTATCATTTATTGCAGGTTGCAGGACACAAAAACCGTGACATAATTCATCTTAGGCCTGGGATTGCCAGTGTCATATCGAGGCATGGAGAGAGTCATTTTTGGGTAATTCGACGCCACAAATTCAGTGGTGTTGTGTGTTTTTTGATCTGAGAAAACTTTTGCAACTTGATTTCATAATGAGGTATACTTATGTATTTTACAAAATTATTTTGCTGAGTTAATAAAAAGGCCTACCCATTTCAGAGTAGGACCCAGAGATGTAGTCCACCAAGGATGAACTCCATTATCAAGTTTTTTCTATTCATATTTTATGCTTATGTCTCTTCATTATTGAGGTGTTCCTTCTTTAATGGTGCACTTTAATTTATGCTCATTTAATGCAATTCTTTATAAGTCACTAGATGAAAAGATCCTGGATCACTTAAATTGTAGAAGGGCACTAGTTCTGAGGAAGGTTTGAGAAAAAATAAAAAATCTCAGTAACTTAGGAAAATTTAGTAAGAGGCTCTGTGAGACAACTTAGCAAAGAAAAAATATGTAAGACATATTAAATCAACAAATGGGATCTAATGATAGGCAAAGGTCACATATGAACCAAGGAAAGAACAAACTGAAAATTTGATCCCCAGTAGAGTCACCAATTTTTGTTATAGAAATATTCCCCTATGGACATGTGAACTTTCCCTTGGTGTACAAACCCATCTACCAAGACAAAAAAATACCTTTTGACACTACCATTCCTATAGATTCATTTTACCCATCGAAAAAGAGAGGATGGGAAGTATGATGTACCTCACTTACGACGCTTTTCCAAGCTGCTCCAATCCATGAGTTCCAAATGTTGCCTACAATGGACAACTAGAAACAAACCACTATCTACTACTCTAATGGATTAGACAAAATTGATCGATGTATGAAGATTAAGACAAGAATAGATGAGAACATGTAAACACATACTAGAAAGAAATAGGAAAAGTATATGAATGATAACTTGAAAATAAAATTTACAATCTTTGGATGATGTTTCAACAACCTCTCCATGTCGTCCTCATCCAACCCTTGCTTGAAAGATCCACGATCAAAATAACAATGCTTTGCTGATTTTTTCCCTCTCTTGTTCACCATGATAATGCCTCCATTTATATTCTTTGAGAGGCTCAACCACCTTGGGTATATTTGGAATTAGTTGAGGATATGGATCTAATAGCTGTGATATCTCCCTTAGATGCATCCCAGGAGTTAGATTCGATCCAAACCAACTCAATCCATCCATAGTTGTCATTATAATAAAATGGGATTTATTCCAATATTTCCTCAACTAACTCAGTGCTCCCTTAGAATGGAAAATAGAGCACTAAAATTCTCCTTGTGAGATGGACAAAGAGCACTAGCGCTCCCTGTATATGAGAAAGGGAGCGCTGATCTTCCCAAAAGTTTCCAAGATGAAAACTTTCCATAGAAAAACATTTGTTTCGACTATCAGATGATGGGGCTTCTTCTTCTAACATTTTTTAGGGGTTGTATCAAGTTTTTTCATGGTGTCATTCATCATGAAACACTTACAGAAAGAGAATGCGACACTTGCGACAAAAGTGTGACACTTATGACACTTACGACAATGAGAATGTAACATTGTCGAAGTGAGGAATTTTGATGTGTAACACAAATCCAAATACTTAATTCCCAGAGTGACTGTCATAAAATATATAGAGCTCTATCACCCTTTCAAAACAGTGGAAAGGAAAACACGAAATGACTGTGAGACTTCGAAAGTGTCGATATGCAGTAAGGATACAACACAATAATCATGAAATTGACTATGTGTCCAATAATTCAACGAAAATTTGAAAATGGATTTTCCTTTATTCATTCAGATGTCTATTGGAAGAGGAGAAGAGGCCTAGAACAAGCATATAGGTGTAGAGTTTGAAACTTGGGTTGCGGACAAAACAAAACCTAATTATTTACCTTCAACAGACAACAGATAAAGCACACAGGCCAAACATAACATTCAAGCTATGGTAAAAAAAATAAGACTGCACATCCTGTAGGGTGGGGGTGCTACCCAATATTCACAAGACCCAACTGTATACTTTATTTTATAGAGGAAACCCTTGGAAATAATCATACGAAATGAGAAAAAACAAACACCTTCACCCACAATTACTTATCAACAACCATATAATAATAATATCACCTTTGCTCCAGGCCCATACAACCACACAATTAAAATAGAAAAAAATGTCGAACGATATTGCTAGTTTGAAACATTTTAATGCCAATACGAAGAAATCCAATTCAACATGTGAGTTATACATCCAAAATTCCCATAGTAAATCCATTAAAATATTCGTAAAACAAACACATTCTACATGCAAACTACAAGAGCCAACATAATAATGTTATCTGGAGCAGAGATGACGATCATGAATGGAGAGATAAGAACTAACATACATGTGAGAATAATACCGAAAATATTAAGAGAAAAACTATTTTTCCACCAACGGTCGAGCACAACTGAAGCACTACAAACCAGAGTATCAGATGAATGTGAGGAGAAGTGAAGGTGGTAGCTTTGAGACAGGGTATGAACGACGTTCAGTAAATGCACATCACTTCCCATATTTTTCATTTAAGTCCATCAACCGCAGCAAAAAATAGAGCTTCTCGAATTTCAAAAAACACTTATTCCAATCATAGAATAATTCCATCGCATATCTAAATGCATATGCCATAAAGTTCCATTCCAAATTAAAAGTTGAATCGGCCTCTACATAGCCCATTTAACACTTAACATCAAAATAATATGTCCCACATTCCTTGATAGTGTTACATCATATCCAACATAATGATTATTTTCCCATGCATGAAAATAGACCATGAGTGGTCTATTATGCATAATTTAAACATTATATCAAAACCTAAGGGTAGAAACAATGCACTGATATGTTTGATAAACATTTTTTTTATTTTGAAATCAAATTGCTAGCACCATTATCATTCATTAATTGCACATGTAAATAGGTTAGGATTTCCACTTTTATTCTTCAAAACTATGAATCTCTTTTCGCAAGGTAATTAAGAGGGAAACTAAGAAGAGTGTGTTTTATCATTTCTTTTATCAAGGGGTCCCACCTATATAGTATTATTTAATATATATATAAGTAATAATGCATTGCAACTTGATTGTAGGAAGGAACTTTATGTTGCACCTTTTTTAGGCATCAACATACATGAAGCAACAAATTTAGAGTCTACAGCAACAAAAACAGGATCTTTAAATGCAACACACTAATTACAAATAAAGTATCAAATATGTAGAAGAAACATCAAGAGACATTGCCTGAATACTTTGTTTTTCCCTGTTTTAGTCATTGGATTTTGGTGTGCCTTCCAAATAGCTGGAGCTGAATTTTGAAAAATAGAAATAGGTTTTTGTTTTAAACAATCCTATTCACAAAAAACTCTATCATTGTTTGCACTGGTATCTCGGTTCAGGATAATCGAAGAGATATTTGAGGCCATTTTTTCCATAAATTCGCCAAATCCTTTGTTTTTCCATGTCTTTGTCATTGTCTTTGGGAGCAAGGTCTGACTATATGGAGGTGAATTTTCAAAAATTGAAAGAGTTTTTTGTTGGAATTAACCCTGTTCACAAAAACCTCTCTCCGTTGTTACACAACTATTATGGTTTGGGAGAACCGAAGAGAGATTTGAGGTTATTTTTCCCAGAAATTCACCAAATTCTGGTTGACTTTTGTTCTAGTGTTAAAGGTCTACCATTGTCAAAGGGGAAAGGAATTTGGGACTTATGCTAGCTGATACACATGTATTCTAGATTGGACTCCAATTTTAGTGTACATGGGAATCCATCCACAGTCAACTTCCAGCTACAACTTTCGAAGGTTTTTGTTATGGAGTTGTTCCACTTCAATTATCAACATTAGTCATAGTTGCAATTATAATTTTTTTTCCTTTAGTTAAAGATATTGTTGCCAATTATAATAAGTGGTTATTTTCTTTTTTATATGAACCATATTTTTGTTAAGGTCAAATTGAAGGAAAGTCATGAACTGATATTCCAAACCAAATTCACTCAAGTCAAAGAAATGTTTACAATTGTAATTAAAGAGTGTTAGTCAAGTTCTATCTTGAGGATCTAGTTGTGATGTAAAGTTGAACTTTAGATTTAGATACTAGATAGGTGGTTAAACCGTCTTGGGAAAAAGATAAATAGATAGTTTTTTGAAGGTAAAAAGGTTCAGTTTTTGGGAGATCAAGCATGTGAATTTTGGCTGGACCTGAAGCATAAGATTGTAAAATTTCCTACCTGGTGAATATAAGTTTTGGCGACATATTGTGTTTTTTTTATCACATATTTTGTGTGTTCTTAATCTTATCTAGATGCAAGTTGGAAATGTATGCAATGTGTAGTTTCTTTTCCATTCATTTATCATCTCAATGAATTGTTTATCCCTATGAAACCTGATTTCAACTATTTCTTTTAGTAAATAGTTCATTGTAATACAACCTTGTTTGGATGATTTCTGTCAAGATACATATTTTAGATCTGGAATATTATTTCAAGTCTGAATTTTCATTCAACAAGAAATAGATTGTATGCTTTCTTGTATTTCTTTGCTTTATTCTTTGTATCTTTACCTACTCACCAATTAGCATGCCACTAGCTAAGGAAAACTTTACAGTGGTATTGATGAATAGTCCAAACAGGTCCTCACCCTTGAAAAATTATCTCTCAGTTGACCAACAAAGTTAATTCATAAAAAACCCATCATTCCAAAACTTGAGGTGGCCTAACTCTTCCCTTTAGCAGTCAAGTGCATACCTTAGGACCAACAGGGGTGGTAATAAAATGTCAGATAAAAATGTTGAGGGGGGAAAGGATGACAAAACAAAGGTGAAGTTTCATTATAAGCTTTATGATGATGAAAATATTACACACTAATGACCACGAATGAAATAAGTCCAATGTCTTATCAAATTGAATCAACAACAACAACCTGTTGTGCTGCAAAACCCTTTTCCGTAAGGGAAGAACTTGCAAGTTGGTTCTCCCAACTTCAGCCAACAAGGGGGAAATTCAATTTCTCCCCCATATGATGGATATAAAGGAGTACTAAACATGCTTGACTCATTGAATCTAAAAGATGTAAATTTGTCGACGATAAATTATAATTATGATAACCCACAGACGACAGAGAAGGGTAATAAAACTTCATAGGATTAGACCCATCTCTACATAGATGTTGTACTATGTTTTCATTGATATCAAAGGGTTGATGTCAACTATTTTCATAGTGATGTTCTTATATAATTGATGTCAAAGGGTTGATGTCATGTATTTTCATAGTGATTTGCTTATATCATTGATGTATTGACTATTGGATTATGTTTTCATTGATGTAATTGATGTAAAAAAGTTGATTTCATTTTATGTCATAGTGTTGTATCATTGATTCCATGTCATGGTTGATAGGAAGTACCAAATGGATGAAATCCAAAGTGGTCCCCTTATAGTGAAATCCCTCATGGGAAGACACTTTGTGAAGTACAAATAGTTAAGTGGTTGAGTCATCCTAGATGTTTGGTTAAGGAACCCAAGGTTGGTTGTGGAATAATAGAATGAAGATCAATAAATTTGCAAGTGAGACTATTCTAGATGGATAGTTCTTGTCATGCCATTTTTCGTTAATATGTGGAATGTCACATAACTCCTAAAGGTTAGAGATTTTATGTGAAGTTGGATAACCCTCATGAATTATCTAGAAGCCCCTGGAAGGTCAAAGAAATCAAATAATTCTATAAGCTCCTAGAAGAAGTTGACCAGTCAAAGTGGTTAGTCATGGGTTAAGTGGTTGAAACAAGAAAAGAATTAAAAATAAATTAGTTGCAACTAGAAGTGGAGAGTTTACTATTTGTCGATAAAGTGGTTGTAAGTGGACAAAGTGGTTAGAAGTGGGTTAGCCCCAAAAGAAGGAATTTGGTTAGACAATAACCCCTAGAGGAAGCTACTTAGAGGAGTATAAATAAGAGAGAAAGGGTCTCTTATGATAATGAATCTTTTGAGAAATATTGAAGAACTATTTTGGAAAAGGGTTCATTCTAGGTACTCATGGATGCATCAATAGTTCTGCAAATATGAGGTTGCAAGGAATTTTGAAGGAGAAAGTTTCAGAGATTCAGAAATACCTAGTTTTCGAAAGTTTTATATGGTCCGTAGTGGACCAGATCACATACATACGTGGGATGAAGAAGGGCCAGGGAAGATTTATTTGAAAAGTTCAAGAAAATCTTGAGTAGATGCTAGTGCCAGGTTCCTGAAGTCTGAAGAAAGTTCTCAGGTGTTGGCCCTCGACTAAGTTTTGGGGAAACCTTCGTCAGGTTTGACCACCTTTTGGACTTCGATAGGCTAATCGAATATGGAGCGCCTAGTCGGAGCTGAGATCGTGGATCTCAACTATTTTTCAGGCTATGTGGACCCAGTAAGGGGTCTCTAGGGTTTTTGTAATGGGTTATGGGATGTCAGCCCATGGGATTTTACCCATGATTAGGGATTTTTGTAAGGGATTGTAAAAGTATAAATAAAAAAGAATGTATTGTAGAAGAGTATTGAAAAGAAGAGGCTTAGAGAGAAGTCTTAGTAGCTAATTGCAAGTGGTTTTGAGTTTATTTATGAAACAAAATGTGTAATAATAGACTATGTGCTCGTTAGAGGAGTTGGCTTTGTGCCTTGACCTAGGTTTGGAAGGAGGATCTGGCGCTCGGTGCACAAATATCCTATCCTATGCGAAGATTGGCTCTATGGGTTAGTGTACAAGAGAAACTGAATGTAAGAGATTGAAGAATAATAAAGAATATGAAGCAGTTGGTGGACGTAGCCCCACACTGGGGTGACCCACATATATCTTGTGTTTCTATTTTGCTTTGTGTTGTGTTGTTTATGTTTCTGCTCAGTTCTTTTATGTATGATAGGTATATCTATTGATGCTTAGTGCTATTACTTGTGTTGATGAATGTTAGATCTAACTCTGTGCTATGTGCTAAGTGGTTGAGGTACTTAAACTTTATTGTTACTATGCCAATCTATGTTTTGGTATGTTCTGCAATGTTATTAAAGATAATGAACTAATGCATATCATCTTCTAAGTGTTGCTAGAATACTCTATGAAGCCTTATCATCACAGATCTGTGTCCCAACTTGGTTACAAACACCTGCGTCCTGTAACCCCCCCTGCTTCTACCTCAGGTGAGAATTCACCTGCTTCACAGGTGTTGGAAAAAGGGCCAGTAGTTAGGGTTTTGTTGGTGCATTTGTAAGCACTGAATCTTGGCTCTGCCCCTGTGCCAACAAATGGTTTTGTTGTCGAGACCTGAAACTGTGATTGCTGGGAATTGAAGTAAATAAAAGAGAAGCTCTGTGCATAGATATGCTGCTGAAGTGCACAATACTCTACTTGACTTGCGAATCTCTATGATAAGAAAGAAAACCAATCTGAAGAAAATAGGTAATATCTTAAAAGAGGTAAAGCTTTGTGCTTTGATAAGAGTAAGATAAGTGAAATTTTTTGTTTCGAAAGCATGAATTTAGGTATGTTTAATAGATTATGTCCTAGTGTGAAATCTAGGGTGTAGTTGGAAGAAAGTGTTTATCTAAGTAAAGATAATAGAAATGAATAAATATATGTTATTCCTATGCATAGAAAGAATTTTTGGACTAATAAGTGGATGCAGGAACCTAGAAAGAATTTTTGCAGATTGCAGGTCCAGCACTGTGATTCTAGTGCACAGTACAGGAGAGGTTGGGGAAAATACAAGAGAAAAATAGGATTGACATTGTGCTATTACTATAGAATACCATGACATATTGCTAAGGAATTCCCTGGTATAGGTCCTATCTATCTTTGTTGTAATATTTGTGGTCATGAGGTTGAGGATTTCCCAAAGATGATTGCTAAAGTTGAAAGAATGAACATAAGACAGGAAAACTATGAAGGAAATCAAGAGACTAAGAGCATGTTAGAGAATCATAAAGAGAAATAATCAAAGGAATCCCAGACTATGTTATCACAGTTGAAAGAAACAATGAATGATCACAAAGATGTCAGTTTAATAGAGATCATGAAAGTAAAACAACGCATAAGTGCAAGAATAGGAGACTTCGACATAGATTGTGTCTTGGATGAAGAAACACAAGTAAATATTATGATAGAAAGCACTTGGGAAACTTTGGGAAAGCCTAATGTGGTATCTTCATTGGGAAGGATAGGCTTTTTTAAGGGAAATATGATAACCTTATGTGGAAGAGTTACTAATGTATGTACTATTATTCATGGAACATCGACTGAAGAGGAATGTGAAGTCATTAAGTTTATTGGGGAAAATGTCCCTTTCCTATTTTTATTAGGTAAGCATTGGATTGAGAAAGATCAGATAAGAAGGAAAGAAGAGGAAGAAGCTACATAAAAGAAAAATCAAGAGTTGAAGGACTTCATCGCTAGAAAAATAGATTGACTAATAGAAGAACAAGAAGATAAGTTGAAGCAACATAAGGCAAGGGAATTAGCTATCAAGGTTCAAATAATGCAAGAAGGTTTGAAGGATATATCCATGCAACAAAGAATAATACCCACCCTGGAATTAATAAGAGAAGGGATATTAACTTTGAACCCTTTGAGAGCACATCAGCAGTGTGAAGTCACTATGCTAGGAGAAGATAAGAATACGAATGGAAAGAGGAATCCAGAAACAGTTAGATAAAATTAGATCACAGGAAAGAAGGCAAGGAAGTTTAGTAAAAGGAAAGCCAAGTTGGAAAAGATACAGGAAGCTATAGAGACCAAATGGAAGACTTCATAGACTGGAACCTTGCAGGAGGCAGGTTCACAGGATTTGAACCTTGCTGAAAAAGAAGGACCGTGCAGAATGGAACTTCTCGCTGACAAAGCTATATGACCGTTGGAGGTGCCCCGACCATTAGAACGACACTCCAAAATGGCTAGAAAATGCATTTATGAGACGATGGATTTCTTTTTGGATGTTGAGACCGTGCCATAACGGACATATTCACATTGATGGAAGCATTCTTGCCCATTGGAAGTATCTGTTATGAGGCCCTGCTTATTTAACCCATCGGACGCTACGCTGGGACCACTTTTTGCCACCCAAGATTGACTGAGCTAACAAGAGAATTGATTGTGTGTCGAGCTATGTTATCATAAGATAAACCTCACCATTTTTTTATCTACCCCACCTGTTCGTTCTCCTATGGCAAACTGTTTGTTTAAAAGTGAGAATGTCAAGTGAACCTAGTGCATTACAGAAGTCTGTTGAGGAGGTCCTCAAGAAGATAATGGCCAACAGACAGTTATCTGAACATGTCCAGGCATCGTCGACTAGGGGACTACAGGCTTCCCCTTCGACTGGACGTCATTCTGGCCGTGTTAACCCTGCGATTGAGCAACAAAGTAAGCATCATGATGATATAGCTAATGTGAAGCAGATCCCGTTGATCTTACCAGACTATATCCCACCTTTGGCTAGCATGGTTAACCATGATAACATTCCATGAGACTATGAGTACACCTTGTTCACTCCGTACATTCTTAAAGGAATACACATAGTAGGGAGATAGTTAGTATAGATCCCTCTACTGAAGAACAATGACTTGAACCTAGGGGATAGGAAGAACTATGCTATGCTCACACCCCACCGATACTTGATGAAGACAACTAGGAAGAAGCCTGGACTTGTCACCCAACCATGGATTAAGGATATCACACAGTCCACTATGCTAAACCTGATGAAGATTCCCCATTTTGGCCTCCATCAGAAGGTTAAAGCTTGCATTAAACTCTTCATGTTGTGTTATCATGGAAGATACCTATGGTTCGACCAACGGATTATTGTGGATTCAACATTGTTCCACCTGATTATAGGATTAAGCATGTAGGGACCTGACCCTCAACAGTTTTATCCAGGGAAGACCTGAGACCGCTCCCTAGCACAGCTCATCAAGGAAGCATACGTCGAAGTTGAAAAATGGAAGCGAGGATACAAGGTAGCCTCTATATAGGATGGCACAGTGTGCCTCACTTTCCAACTCATAGATGGAAATCTCATAAGAAAGAATTGTCGCACACAGGTCACCAGGTTCGTAGTGGAGCTCGCAGGAAAATGTGTGGAGGGAATGCAGGTGAATTGGGTGAGTTACCTCATCAATGAACTCAAGAAATATTTTCGCGAAGCTCAGGATTTGCAATATGAGTTCCAATTTAGTTGGTTGATCGTTTTGATTGCATTTTTCACTTGGAAAATGCCTGAAGGAGCCACCTTCCTAGAGATCGAACCATCGGAGCCGTTGGCCGCTAGGTTTTATACCTTATGGTACAAAAAGGACATGTCAAAGTAGTGGAAGTCCAACGTTGTGTTTCATGCCTATTATCAGCAACTGAAGGTTTCCATTGAATCATTTTCGTGCATGACAATGCACACCCTGCACCACTATAGACCCATATAAAAGTTCCACACATATCCGCACTGTATCTATATCACTGCACGTAGAGACAAGAACAAGGAAGAGTTTCAATCGTACTATAAGCTAACAGATGAAGACATGGAGAATATCACCAAGGAATGGCCGGAGGAGTTCCTTGTACATGTTGCTGATGCATAACTCTCTGACACTGACACCATAGGAAGACCCATGGTCACCCGGTTCGAGCATGTCAGACAGTCCAGTGGGATGAAGAAGAAGAAAAAGAAGGAAGAATTCCAGGAGATAGAGACCAATGAGGAGGACAACGCCTCTGAAAAAATGTCTCTGGCTTTCCCAAAGAAGGCGATGAAGCAAATGGACAAGGAGAAGGGGATGAAGGAGAAAAACAAGGAGAAGGCGAAGCTACATTGCTGAAAGATCCCCTTGTTGAAATAGTAACACTACAGAAGAGAAAGTTTTCTCCATAGAAACCTTCAACTAGAAAGAAGACGTGCACCAACAATCCCTAGTTAGAGGCCATGCTCACGGAGGATGACATTAGTTTGGTCTGCGGAGCCATGGAGGATGATTCCGAGGACATATTATAGAGTTATGGATCGAAGAAGGATGAACTATATGGCAGGATCAAAAAGGAATTGAAGAAAGTACAACAAGCTATTCATTCAGTTCATGCAGTACCTACTACATCACAGATTGCAAAATTGGAGGATGAGACAACCCAATTGAGAATACTTGCAGATGCGGTAGAAGCTCGACTTCAGAAATTCCAAGAAGAAAACGATAAGGCTATAAAATCCTTGAAATAAGAGAAAGAGAAAGTCTCAGAGAAATTATGTGTAGTGCA
>JASDQU010947932.1:39173-54668 GCA_032191745.1 Picea mariana
AAGAAGAAGAAGAAGAAGAAGAAGAATCAATATTGATGTTGTGCTTCTTCATCGCTGCTTCTAAGGCTGCCATATTCTTGAAACATTTGGACTCATCATGACCATCTTTATCACAAAAGTTGCAATGTTTGTTAGTATTGTTACTTTTATATTTCGCTCCTTTGTCACCATTAGGGGTTGAAGTTATCTAAGTGGGTTTGGGACCCTTAGGTTGTTTGTTGTTGTAGCGAAGATGTTGCTTCTTGGGATACTTGGGTTTATCTTTCTGCTGGGCAACTAAGGCTTTGTTGGAGGTACCTGCAGTGTTGATCACTCCAAGTTGTACAAGATTATCTTCCTCTCTAATCAAAGAAGCACAAAAAGACTCAAGAGTGGGTTTTACATAAGCTTTCCCTAGAGCCTCTTTCATGGCATAAAAGGTAGATACAAACAAAAAATATGCACTACCTAGCTTAGAAAGAATAAGATATATGCAACGCTCTTCCTCCATTTTTATTTTACATTCTCCACATAAAATTATGAGTGTTTTAAACTTAGATAGATAATCTCCAAGGAAAGAAAAATCACTAGGACTCAATGTCAGTATTTGATTTTCTAACTTTTGTGCTCGAATAATATTGAGTTTACCAAAAACAGATTCAATCGTGTTCCAAGCTTCTTTGGGGTCATGAATTCCTAGAAGGTGGTACCTTAAATCGGGAGAGATGGACATTCTGACTAGTCCATGTGCTTCATCATTCCTATTATCCCATTTGGCTTTATTATCATCATCAGTGGGTGTTATTTCCTTTCCCAAGGTAATTGGATAGAGGCCTTTACTTCTTAATAAATCTTCCATATGGGATTTCCATTGGAAGTAGTTGTTGCTGGTAAGCAAGACATTACTTGTAGAAGACATATTAAATATGAAGATAATGTAGATTTAAAAACTAAAACTAATGATGTGGATGGAAATATCTCAAAAAGTTATGCGGTTTTAAAGAAAACGGCATTGAAAACGGACTTCCGATGTGAGAGTTATGCCCTTTTTAAAAAAGGCATAAATGGTAACGAAATAACCACATGATAGTGTAAGCTACTTTATGAAGTGACCCACTTTTATAAAGTGAAGTGGGGATCACTTTTACAATGAAGTTACATTATAACAGAAATGTTGCATGCAAAATAAATAACTCTAAAATAAAATATAAAGCTACTTATAGTGATTCACTTTTATACTTGAAGTGAAATGCACTTTACAATTTTTAGCATGAAATTTTTCAAAAAATGTAACAAAAGAGAGACTTGAACTCAAGACCTCTTAATTAATAAGGCAAGTTTTAACCAAATGGTCTAGCAAAACATATTGTAATGTTCAGAAGGAGGATTGTTGTTGTTGTTGTTGACGGCCTTGGAGAGCATGCTCAAAAAAAGATCTTTTGTTGTTGTTGAAGACAGCCTTGGAGAGCATGCTAAAAAAAAACGCTTTTCACACAAGAAAAAAATTTCGCTTCTCGATGACAACAAGGGTTAGATCTCGGTTAGCTTACCCTGAAGATGCACCTTTTCCTATCTGTTTCTGAGTTGTTGAGATCGCACAGGGCACGGGGCAAAGAGAATACTTAGATCTAAAAGAGTAGCAACCCGGAAATAAAAAATACAAACCGAAATAAAATCAAAATAAAACTTTGCAAAAATTTAAAAAATGCATATTCAGGCTTTATACCTCTGGATCTAACTATAATGGTTGTATCTTGGGCAAACAGAAACCTTTTCGAGTGAAACAAAAAGTTCTCCTAAATGAAATGAGTGCTCTGGATGAAATGGAACAGTCCTCTTAGCCCAAAAATGTATGAAAATTCCATAAAATGGAGATGAGGAAACTCGGCTTCACGATCTCGATCTACAACAGGAGAGGGTCTTCAAACAGGCTCTGATACCATGTTTGACAACATAGGTATTCAAACAGAGGACGAACACCTTTAGTAACCACTCACATAACCAGATCAAAGATCAACACACCGGTGTTTTCACGTGGTAAAACCCCTACGGGGAAACATCCATAGCCACAACCAACACGACCACTTGGAGTAGTTTATTAATGAAAATAAAAAGATTACAGAGAGATTTTACAAGAGAGTTTCTCACAATCGATCGTCGGCAAATGACCCTCCATGCTCTTTAAATATATATCATGGACCAATCAGGTGTTAAGCCACGGATCAATGGAATTTAAGATCGAGGAGAGTATGAACCATCGCATCACTCTATGTCGGTAACATATCATGACCATCGGATTTCGTAACTACAAATGCATACTAATCCATACTAAAGAAACACACTTTTACCTAACAATATATTAGACCAAGTAGATCTTAACTAACTCCTAAGTGTCTAAATATCCTAACATAGACCATTCAGTAACATGGGTAGGTACGGAGATAAGAGAACCTCCCAGCTTCCATGGCGTGAATGAATTAGAAGAATTTTGATGCAGGAGCATCACCGGAAAGCGCGTAGAGGCAGGACCACTCAGCACGTGGGAGTTCTTCTAGAACTTCAATGTTGGCATTTGCATCCAATTTTGAAACCTGCCTTAACTCAACACCAGAATTTACCTTTGGAGGCATGCTTGAACCAATGCTAAAATTTACCCTTTGAGGCACGTTTTGAAAATCTCAAGTAGAGAAGGAGTTTCCATTATGACTCTGGATTGAGACTAGTCTAAGATAACCAGTAGGTTAAGTTTTAGAGTAGTTAAGTAGGCAGGGGAAACCCTAAAAAGCATGGTAAGATAAATAGAGGTTTTGTACGTCCAGATAGGGTTAGCTGCAATACAGAGGGAGAATAGTTGGAAGAGAACTACAAGTTAGCAGAGGATCTCATTTTTTACAGTTGCTTTAATTTGAATGTATTTTGTAGACATTTTGGCACTCATGAATAGAAAAGAAGGAAAATTGATCCAATACATGGTGTGTGAACAATGTTTTTCAATTTCTTGTCATTTCTGTTTTTATGAGCAAGTGAATGAATCTCCATAGGAGAGACTGGAACTGTGAATGTTAGCTTTTCATTTTCAATTGTTTCTCTTCGTTTGAAGTTATGTAAGGTGTGCATTGAGTGAGAGTGAGGAATGCCAGGAGATCGGGAAAGGAATTTCTCTGTGAGAAATCCCATGGATCTGAGTTATCTAGATCCCTTAAATGCAAGGAGTGTGCGGGAAATTGAAGTCTGCATCAGATGAAGATGAAGAGGAATAACACTCCATAAAGTGTTATCGATACCCAAGAATACATTTCCCAGGAGGAGCGAAGCTCGACACCTTAGGGATTTAGAGAATATTCTAAGTCTGAGAAGCTAAAAGCTCAGGAGGAAGAGAATTATCGATTGTTGGATCATGGTGGAGAATCAATGGTCATCTGATTCAAATCAAGTGTGCAAGATCTAATGTTGTGTATGTCCAGGAGGGAAAATCCACAAAGACCTGAATAGATGGTGTAGAAATTTCGAGAAGAAACGTGATTCAATGGAGATTGTTGATCGAGAAGAGGAATGAGTGTTGTTGATAGGTGGTAGGGAACATTTCACCATTTTGGTAACTGAGAGTACAAGGGTCAATAGTTTCAAGACTCTCGACCGATGAAAACCTGATAAGATCATGACCATTGGATCTTTGAAGGTCCAGAGCTGTCGATCCGTGACAAAGGGGCGCTTCGACATTCAACGATCGAGTGGAGGAGTGGCTAAATTTCGTGCCTAGTGAAGTCACAAAACCCGAAATGATGAAACGATAGTAGTCATCGGCCAAAGCTTGATCTAAGCCATAGATATTGTGTCATCATACTTTCAGTATTTGGGACTTGGAGGAGTTGGATGCACCTTGAGGTGAAGGTGGTGGTCATGAACACATGGTCACATAGACAAAGGAAAGGGAGGAGCCGACTTCCTATTAGGCCATCAGGTTTAGGGACTGAGAGGGGTCTACACCAAGGGACCATTGTATAGGAAACTCTGAAACGCTGAAATGCGATGTGCCTTTTGGGCTAAACCCATGGTCGCACCTACAATCTTGTGGAGTTTGGGGGATTCTACCTAGTGCTAGTTTGCATGAGGAGAACACAGACAGGGGCCTATAGACTTAGTGTTAGAGTTTCCCTTTCAGAACCAGGAGAGTCATTCTAACTCCAGATTCATAGATCCTCACTGGGAGGTCGCACAACCCTCAGGAGGGATAGGGGGTCTGCATCAAGTTGTATCAGAGCTTAAATTCTTCATTTGTAGACTTCAAGTGAGAGAAAAAGAGAAAAGGAGGAGATAGAGAACTCAAAATTGTACTCTATGTGTGACAATAAGTCAACACAATGCCACCAAGGAGATGAGGAGAGGCACCTTTAGCCAACCATGTGGTAGAAAGGGAGATGCGAGAGCTTCGTGCCATATTGGAAACAATGGAAGAAGTGCAGAGAAGAGCACCTGATGCTGGAGACGTCAGTGATGTAGAAAGTGAAGAAATAGAAGTCGAAGAAGTTGCAGTAGGGGATGATGTCGAAGGGCGTTTGTTGAGAGCATTTTCCAGGTTGGGAGGCAGAGCTAAGATAGAGGTTCCCATGTATGAGAGAAATCTAGATTCTAAAGAACTGTTGGATTGGATAAGATCCATGGACAAACATTTCGACTATGAAGATGTCGATGAGGAGAAGAAGGTGAAGCAGGCAGTCACCAGGCTAAAAGGGCATGCAGCACTGTGGTGGGATGAACTATAGGTAGAATATAAAAATTTGGGACATAATGGTATCCAATATGAAGGATAAACTCATACCCAAGGACTATCATATCAATCTGTTCAGGAAGCTACAAAACCTGAGACAGAAGGGGATGACAGTTAAGGAGTACATTGAGGAGTTCTACCAAATGAACATCATAACTGGACAACGGGAAAGAGATGAAGAAAAAGTCACCAGATATATAAATGGCTTGAGATATGAAATCCAGGATGATCTCAGCATGATGTCAGTTAGGACTATGGAGGACGCTTATCATTTTTCACTAAAGCAAGAGGAGAAGCTGGTCAGAAGACAAAAACAATGAAGAAGAGGTAAAATCTAGGTCCCAAGCAAAATCAAGGGGTTTAACCGTGATAGAGAACATCAGTCTAAGGACAAGGCAGAGAAACCACACAATCACTCAAAATGAGGAGGAAGTTCTCGATAAAGACAGAGTGGTGGATGACACTCTTCTAGAGGAAGAGGTAGGGGAGGAATAAGATGTTATGTCTGTGGAAAGACAAGACACATGTCTTGGGAATTCCCCGAGAATAAGAAATAAGGAGGAGAAGCTCACATTTCAGAAGCACAATGAAGATATGTTGAAGCAGAAGGAGCAGAGGATGGAGCATCCATGATGTTGAGAAAAATTCTCTTAAAACCAGAGGCGGAGGTTGAAAAGCCAGTGCAGAGAAATAGTCTCTTCAGGACAGCTTGCAAGACTAAGGAAAAATTATGCAAGGCGATTATTTATAGTGGCAGCAATGAAAACCTAGTATCCACAAAGATGGTGGAGAAATTGGAGTTGAAGTCAACTGCACATCCAAAGCCATACAAGGTCTCATGGTTACAAAAAGGACACCAGGTAATGATTACTAAAGAATGCCTAGTTGAGATTAAAATAGGAGGTTATAAATATGAAATCTTATGTGATGTAATTCCCATGGATGTATACCATATTGTTTTTGGAATACCATGGTAGTTTGATAGAAATGCCATTCATGATGGGAGGAAAAATACATATACATTGGAGAAGAATGGTAGAACACATATGTTGTCGCCAATAGAGGAGAAGAGAGTGAAAGAGGAAGACATCACCAACATACTTCTCATGAGTGGGAAGGAACTCCTGAAAGAGGTCAAGGAAGAGCAAGACATGCAGTTTGTTATAGTAAGGAAACCCACAACTATCCTTACAAGAACTTAAATGAATGATTTGCATGAGGAAGTTCAGGAACTATTGAATAATTTTGTTGATATAGTGGTGGAAGATCTCCCAAACTCATTGCCACCCATCAGGAGTATCAGTCATCATATTGAATCGATACCAGGAGAAAGTTTGTTGAACAAAGCAACATATAGATTGACACCTCAAGAGAATGAGGAGGTGAAGAGCCAAGTCCAAGAGTTGCTAGACAAGGTTTTGGTCAGAGAGGGTTTGAATCCATGCACAGTACCAATTGTGTTGAGTCTAAATAAAGATGGAGGGTGGATAATGTGCATAGACACGAGAGCCATCAACAAAATCCCCATTAGGTATAGATTTCCTTTACTGAGAATGGATGATTTAATGGATTGCATAAGTGGATCGAATTTCTTTTCTAAGATAGATTTGAAAAGTGGATATCACCAGATTAGGATGAGAGAAGGTGATGAATGGAAAAGAACCTTTAAGAAAAATGAAGGTCTATATGACTGGCTTGTTGTGCCATTTGGCTTAACGAATTCCCCGAGCACTTTTATGAGGCTGATGAATGAAATTATAAAATCTTTCATTGGCAAATTTGTAGTTGTATATATGGACGATATATTGATCCTTAGCGAAACTAAAGAGGAGCATTTGAGGTACCTAACATTAGTAATGAGGAGGCTACAACAAGAGAAGTTGCTGATAAATCTAAAGAAGTCATCTTTTATGAAGACAGAGCTCATTTACTTGGGTTTTGTAATCTCCTCAAATGAATTGAAAATGGATCTAGAGAAGGTGAAAGCGATCATCGAATGGTCGTCACCAAGAAGCATGTTCGAGTTAAGGATATTTCATGGATTAGCAAGTTTCTATAGGAAGTTCATTAGAGACTTCAATGGGATTTGTGCACCAATGATGGATACAGTGAAGAAGAAGAAGAAGTTATTTAAATGGACAGAGGAAGCCGAGAGGAACTTCAATATACTGAAAGACAAGATAACATAACGACTGATTATGGTCTTGCCGAATTTTGAAAATACGTTCTAGGTAAGATGTGATGTACATGGGTTTGCAATAGGAGCAGTTTAGGGTCAGGATAACAGACCTGTTGCCTATTTCAGTGAGAAGTTTAATGAGACTAAGAGGAAGTATTCCACATATGACAAAGAGTTTTATGCCACAATTCAAGCCTTGAAGAAATGGAGGCATTATCTTGTCCCACAAGAATTTGTCTTGTATAGCGATAACCAACCTTTGCAATTCATAACTAGGCAAGAAAAATTGAATCAGAGACATGCAAAATGGGTTGAATTTATGAAAAATTTTACTTTTTTCATAAAACATATTGTTGGGAATGCCAACAATATTCCACATAGGAGCAGTTTTGGGTCAGGATAACAAACCTGTTGCCTATTTCAGTGAGAAGTTGAATGAGACTAAGAGGAAGTATTCCACATATGACAAAGAGTTTTATGCCACAATTCAAGCCTTGAAGAAATGGAGGGATTATCTTGTCCCACAAGAATTTGTCTTGTATAGCGATAACCAACCTTTGCAATTCATAACTAGGCAAGAAAAATTGAATCAGAGACATGCAAAATGGGTTGAATTTATGAAAAATTTTACTTTTTTCATAAAACATGTTGTTGATGCATTAAGCAAGAGATGTTTAATTCTGCACAAATTTCAGGTGAATACCTTGGGGTTTGAACACCTTAAGGACATGTATTGTGATGATACAGACTTCAAGGAAGCATATGAAGCATGTATAAACCCTGTGTTGAGAGATAGAATTTAGTGGACAGATTACATGATTCAAGGACTATTGTTCAGAGGAAATCAGTTGTGCATACCAAGATGCTCAATGAGGGATAATATTCTAAAGGAGAAGCATAGTGGAGGATTGACTGGACATTTTGGCCATGATAAAACGTTTGCACAATTGAGTTGTTCATACTATTGGCCAAGTATGAGAATAGAGGTGATAAAGTTTGTGAACAGATGTAGAATCTGCCAACATGCAAAGGGGAAAAGATAGAACACTGGGTTGTATCAACCATTTCCAATACCAGAGAGGCCTTGGGATGCAATAAGCATGGATTTTGTGTGGGGATTGCCAAGACCGCAAAGAGGATTTGATTCCATCTTTGTGGTAGTGGATAGTTTTTTAAAGATGGCACATTTCATCCCATGCTAGAAGACCAATTATGCAACACATGTTGCAAATCTATTTTTCAAATAAGTTGTGAGACTTCAAAGCCTACCCGGAAGCATTGTCTCGGACAGAGACACAAAATTTCTTGGTCACTTTTGGAGAACGTTGTGGAAGAATATGGAAAGAGATTTTTTCTTCAGCTTAGCTTATCACCCTCAGATAGATGGACATACTGAGGTGGTGAATAGAATTCTGGGAAATTTATTGAGAAGCTTGGTCACTGAGCATCATAATCAATGGGATCAAATTCTTCCACAAGCAGAGTTTGCATACAATGACTCACCAAACAAGAGCACTGGGAAGAGCCCATTCTAAATACTATATGGAATGCAACCCAGGGGAGTGTCTGAGTTGAGAGACTTGTAACAGGGTAAGATCAGAGGTGATGGAGTGGAATATTTTTTTGCTGAGATGCAGAAACTCCATAGTCAAATCAGAGAACAATTGTAGAGTTCTAACAAAAAGTACAAGAACAAAGTTGATCAACATCGTAGGGAACTTCAATTTGAAGTGGGATATCAGGTTTTGGCACATCTCAGGAAGGAAAGGTTCCCTGGAGGAATATATAACAAGTTGAAGATGAAGAAGATGGGACCCTGTAAGATCTTAAGGAAGTTTGATGCAAACGCCTATGAGATTGAGCTACCATATGGTGTGGGCATATCGCCCATATTCAATGTTTCAGACCTGTATCTTTATGGGAAAGATGACACAGAGGGATCAGGAGACCAAGAAAAGATTCAATGGGAGAAAAAAATGCCTGTGGCAGAAAACCCACACATGGAGAAAATTGTAGATCAGAGGATTGGCAAGAAGACCAGAAGAAAAACCTATTTTGAATATTTGGTCAAACGGAAGGGGCACCCAATCGAAGATTCCAGTTGGGAAAATGAAGCTACCATCCAGAAGTAGGGAAAATCAATGCAGAAGCTCATGGACAGGAGTCCATGATTTTTTTTCAAGGGGAGTATGATGCAAGAGCATCGCTGGCAAGCACATAGAGGCATGACCACTTAGCATGTGGGAGTACTTCTAGAGATTCAATGTTGGTAGTTTCATCCAATTTTGAAACCTGCCTTAACTCAGTGTAGAAATTTACCTTTGGAGGCACGCTTGAACCAGTGCTGAAATTTACCCTTTGAGGCATGTTTTGAAAATCACAAGTGGAGCAGGAGTTTCCATTATGACTCTAGATTGAGACTGGTCTAAGATAACCAGTAGGTTAAGTTTTAGAGTAGATAAGTAGGCAGGGGAACCCCTACAAATTCAAGTAAGATAAATAGAGGTTTTGTATGCCCAGATAGGGTCAGCTGCAATACAAAGGGAGAATAGTTGGAAGAGAATTGTGAGTTAGCAGGGGATCTTAGTTTTTACAGTTGTTGTAATTTGAATTTATTATGTAGCCATTTTGGCACTCATGAATAGAATAGAAGGAAAATTGATCCAATACATGGTTTGTGAACAATGTTTTGCAATTTCTCGTCATTTCTGTTTTTATGAGAAAGTGAATGAATCTCCATAGGAGAGACTAGAACTATGAATGTTAGCTTTTCGGTTTCAATTTTTTCTCTTCGTTTGATGTTCTGCATGGTGTGCATCGAGCCAGAGAGAGGAACACCAGGATATCGGGAGAGGAATTTCTCTATGATAAATTCCTTGGATCTGAGTTATCAAGATCCCTTAGACACAAGGAGTGCACGGGAAATCGAAGTCTGCATCAAACGAATATTAGGAGGAATAACAATCCAGAAAGTGTTATCGATACCCAGGAATCCATTTCCCAGGAGGATTGAAGGTCAACACCTTTGGGATTTGGAGAATATTATAATTCCGAGAAGCTAAAAGATCAGGAGGAAGAGAGTTATCGATCATTGGATCATGGCGATGAATCAGTGGTCATCTGATTCAAATCAACTCTGTAAACTCTAATGTTGTGTACATCCAAGAGGGAAAACCTCAAAAGACCTAAATGCACGATGGATGACTTTCGAGAAGAAACGCGATTCAATCATGATCATTGATCAAGAAGAGGAATGAGAGTTGTTTATCGGTGGTAGGGAACATTTTACCATTTCGGTAACCAGGAGTATAAGGGTCAACAGTTTCGGGACTCTCGACTGGTAAAAACCCGATAAGATCATGACTGTTGGATCTTCGAAGGCCCAGAGTCGTCGATCCATGACAAAGGGGCACTTCATCATTCTGCAATCGAGTGGAGGAGTGATAGGATTGCATGTTGAGTGAAGTCATGAAACCTGAAATGCAAAAATGATCATAGTCATCGACCAAGGGTTGATCTAAGCTGTAGAACTCATGTCGTCATACTTTCGATGTTTGGGACTTGGAGGAGATGGATGTACCTTGAGGTGAAGGTGGTGGTAATGAGCATGTGGTCACGTAGACAAAGGAAAGGGAGGATCCAACTTCTGACTATCCCATCGGGTTTCGGGACTCAGAGGGGTCTGCATCGGGGGACCATTGTAAAGGAAACCCTGAAACGTCAAAACGTGACATGCCTTTTGGGATAAACCCATGGTTGCACCTGCGGTCTCGTGGAGTTAGGGGGATTCTTCCTAGTTCTAGTTTGTATCGGAAGAACACAGATAGGGGCCTATGGACTTAGTGTTAGAGGTTCCCTTTTGGAACCAGGAGAGACGTTCCGTCTCCAGAGTCAGAGATCCAGACTGGGATTCCGCGCAGCCCTCAAGAGCGATAGGGGGTCTACATCACATTCTTAACAAGATACAAAGATGAAGTGTTATAAAACTATAGGCTCTTAGCTCTCGATATAGAACTCAAGTAAAAACCTACAAGATGGTGGGGTGTGGACAAAGAGATAGTCAAGGATTGGTACTAATTTAAGAGGTTACTGTGCATCAGATTTTGAGCAGAATAGGGAAGAAACCAACTACAAAGATATGATGGACAGGGGAAGCAACAAAACACTTAGAGAAGTGAATAACACTATGGAGGATGACACCACCAGAGGAATGGCCTAATCACTTTATTCACACATTAGAAGGGATTCCAACAAATTGATATATAGACCAGGAATTATGCAGAGGAACTACAGACTGAACAATATTACAGCAGAATTTTACAGTCACTTTCTCATTTGAACATGAGAACCCCAACATAGACTCAACACTCAAACAAATAAGAGGGGTTATATTCATTAAAGAACTAAAAGTTGAACTTATGACAGAAGATCAATAAGAGAACAGACAGACCGTAAAAGAACTATTGTCATGCTACCATGTGCAAGAAGAAGCACCAAATGAATATGACCAACACAATGTTTAGATAATGAAAGTATAATGTGAAAGAGCGGTGGAAGGTCCACCTTTGGAATCATAAGTATTTATTGTGCCGAATAAGGTGAATAAGGTCAACATTAGGACAACTGAGAATCCTAAAATGGACAGCATTGGAGACTACTGGGATGAGCAAACTGTAGAAATCATAATAGAGTTATTGCGTGAGTACAACGACTTGTTCCCAACAATGTTCATGGAAATTAAATGCATAGTAGGAGAGCTAGGTGAAATGAATATACCTCTCATATCTGAGGCAAGACCAATTAGACAGAGACCCTATATACTAAACCTAATATATAAGAAAAAAGTGAAAGCATAAATTGAAAGGATGTTGAAGGCTGGAATCATGGAACCAGTGGAGGAATTTGAATGGGTAAGCCCTATGGTAGTTTAGGAGAAGAAGCAGGGAGGGATGAGGATATGTTTTGACCTGAGGAATTATTCTTGCATACATGACCCTTTCCCTACCCCTTTCATAGATGAGGTGTTGGATACTGTAGGAGGCCAAGAAGCTTACTCATTCACCGATGGATTCTCATCCTACCATCAGATCAAGATAGCCCCAGAAGACAGGTACACAATCATTTTTTTCCATAGAATGGGGGTCCTACCAGTACACATTCATGTCATTTGGAATGAATAATGCACCAACAACATTTTCCAGAGTAGTCATAGCTCCATTCAAAGAATTAATCCACTAGTTTCTAGAGGTATATTCGGATGATTAGACAGTCTACAGTTTATTGAAAGACCATGTAGAGGTGTTGAGGATGATTTTAGAAATATGCAGGAAGTGTCAAATATCACTAAACATTAAGAATTTCATCTTTGGAACACCCTTTGGGATACTATTGGGCCATACAAACAAGGCTTGCTAGTAGATCCTGCCAAGATTGCAGTAATTGTTAATCTACCACCACCAAAATCAGTACATCAATTAAGAGAAACACTGGGACACACAGGATACTACAGGAAATTTATAAAAGGGTATGCGCAGATCACTGCACCATTGGAGAAAATGTTGAGAAAAGATAGCAATTTTCAGTGGAATGAGGACTGTCAGTGAGGATTGGACACTATAAAAGAGAAAATGGTAATTGCACCAATATTGGTATTCCCGGATTGGGAAAATACATTCCATGTGCATGTAGATGCATCAACTATAGCACTTGGAGCTATTCTGGCATAGATAGGAATAGGGGAATTGGACCATCCTATGGAATTTTCTAGAAGAAAACTGTCATAGTTAGAGCAGAATTACAATACCACAGAAAGAGAAGGCTTAGCGATGGTCTATGCACTTTAGAAGTTCAGAAATTACTTATTGGGAAAACAATTCAATATCTTTACAGATCATTCAACTCTAAAATACCTACTCAACAAGCCAGTGTTGGGGGGGAGAATTTGTACATGGTTATTGTTGTTCTAGGAATTTGACTTCGAAGTGATAGTCAAACTAGGGAAGTTGAATGCAGGACCTGATCACCTATCAAGGATCACCAATGGAGAGGAACCTATGAATCTATAGGACAACTTTCCCAATGCACAATTATTTTCACTCTAAGTAGTTGATGAATATTTTTCTAAAATCATTCAATACTTGAGTACAGGGAGTGCGCTATAACAATTCAACACTGTGCAGAGCAAAAATATAGTAGTCAGAGCTGCAAACTATCAATTGATTGCAGGACACTTATACAATATGGGTGAAGAAAACATCTTGAGAAGATGTGTGCTAGAACATGAAAGACCTAGGATTTTAGCTGAGGCCCATGAGGGAATACCAGGAGGACATTATGCAGGAAAATCTATCGCACAGAAGGTATTGCGCACAAGTCTATGGTGGCCAACTGTTCACATAAATTCAAAGGATTAATGCCAGAGATGTAATGTATGTCAAAGGGTTATTAAACCCAATAGATGGGATGATATTCTTCTAAGGCCAAAAGTAACCTTGCAGGTATTCGACAAATGGGAAATAGACCTTGTGGAACCAATTAACCCACCAACAAAGAGCTCAGGAGCAAGGTATATTATTATGGCGATAAATTACTTAAAAATATGGGCAGAAGCATCACCAGTAAAAGATTTCAATGTAGAGACAGCAACACACTTCCTGTTTGAGAAAGTGATCACTAGATTTAGATGCCCAAGGATTTTGATGAGTGACCAAGGCACTCACTTCATTAACAATGCTATTAAGGATATGACTAAGGAGTTTGAAGTCTATCATCAAAAGAGTACACCATATCATCCTCAAGAAAATGGAACAATGGAATCCTTTAATAAGATCCTAGAGAATGCACTGACAAAGATCTGCAATGTCAACAGGGATGATTGGGACTTGAAGAAACTAGTAGTATTATGGGAATATAGGACCACATTTAAAAAATTGGTAGGGAAAACACCATTCATATTGGTGTATTGACAAGTGCCATTAGAAATTTTGGTACCTAGTCTCCGCATAGCAGAAATTGCCAACATAACAAAGTGAGGCACAATACAAGATAGGCTATGTTAGTTGATGCTCATGGAAGAAGATGGGATTCAATCAAGGTTTCACCAAGAGGTACAGAAAAAAAGGGACAAATCTTGGTATGATAGACATATTAAAAGAAAAATTTTCAAGGAGGGAGACCTAGTTTTGGTGTACAACAGTAAATCTCTTCAGCACCCAGGAAAACTCAGAATGCATTGGTTGAGACCATATGAAGTAAAGACTTCCACAGATGGGGGAGTTGCACATTTGAAGGATTTGGGAGGAACATAAATCATAGGAATGATCAATGGGAGTCTACTGAAACTGTATAGGGTTTGTTGACCTCCTAACACTTACAAAAACAAAATGCACTAGATAATAAAGGACTGTGTGTTGCAACAGAGGAGTTATTGCACCAGACATCAGAAGAAAACACCCAACTAAAGTAGAGGTAGTGCGAAAAAAATAAAATTTCCATGCATACCGGAGAAACAACATACCGCACACTTGGAAAACTTAGCGCGCCGAAAAAAGGACCAACGGTCCGAAAAAGGCGGATTATTGGAAAAATGGAAGTTACATCAAAAAGGTGCTAATTGGCGGCGTCTATCAAAATTGAATGACAAAAAATTTCGAAGAAACGTCGCATTAATCGCGCCAACTAGCGACGTCAAGGGAATTGAATGTCATGTACACAGGAAGCACCAATTTATTTAAACCACAACTCGGGTAACTTCCTCGAGAAGTTTCACACCACTCACTATATAAGGAAGGCACACAGATAACGAAAGGGTTATTGTGAAATTTTGAAATCACAGAGTAAGAGAGTATACAGAGAAGAGGGATATCTAGCAAGAGTTACAGATCGAACTAGCTCGTCGGAAATCATCTGGACCACCATGGTACCACCCAAGCTAGGTTCGCTGAGATAGGCCTACAAAAAACCTCCAAGAAACCTCAGAGCACCACAACAACCACAAAGAATGGAAAAAGAACCTACACAGACTGTCAAATTCATCAACTTGGAATAAATCCCCTCACCCAATATGGAACCAGCAAGCCCCACACCCATGGGGAGGAAACCTAACAAATAGTAGCGGTGGGCATGGACATTGATATGTTGGAAATGGGATAGGGTCAGCAGGCCAAGGATGTAGGAAATCCTTCACGTCTTGAAAACCTTGAAGAGGGCCCAAGGGTAAATGGGACAGTCCCAAACTAGACAGAAGCGGTCGCACCCAAACAGTCACACACAACAATGTCAAAGTAGCAACAGGAGGGTATAGTAGAAGATGTTACTGACTAGTTAATAGAATACGAAGATGACAAAACAATGGAGGCTATAACCTTGAGTCAGCCACAGCATCGAAAGGAAAAACAACCCATACAAATATCACCAGGAAAAAAGGCTGCAACAACCATAGTCTTGTCGTGCATTCCATAAGGGGTGCGCACCATGCCTAACCTTTTAGGATGCATGGAAAAACTACAGTACTCGGACCATGATGTTGTTAGGATATTTAGAAACTTAGGAGTTAGTTAAGATCTACTTG
>JASDQU010947932.1:57808-75595 GCA_032191745.1 Picea mariana
AAGAACCACACATTAAAAGAAATGGCTAATTATATGATCCAATCTAAGGGATTAAGTCTAAAGTATTGGGCGGAATCCATCAACTGTGAAAATTACATAGTAAATTGCACTCCCACAAAGGCTCTTAAAAATATAACACCAAAAGAAACTTGGACTAAAATTAAACCAGATGTAAGTCACTTCCGTGTATTTGACAGTATAGCATGGGTTCACATTCCTGATGAGAAAAGGAAAGCATTGCAGCCTAAAAGTGAGAAGTGTATATTTGTTGTTATTCTGAAGATGTCAAAGTTTACAGACTTCTTCAATCACATTGTAATGAAATTATTATTAGGAGAGATGCTAAATTTGATGAAAATCTCTTGGCCCGTGAGCCTAATTCGATGATTGTGCCTTCTTCGGCCTGTGATCCATCTTCAATGTTTGTGTCTTCTTATGATCTGGTTTCTTCTTCAGATGATGATAGTGAGGATGAAAATTCACCTCTTCCTTCTCACCCTCCTCTAGATGAGTCCTTTGAACCTGAACCAACACCATCTCCATCGCTTCCTATATGGGTCCGTTCAACACGAGAAGTAGATGCTGATCTTGTCGACGATCCTTCAAATCAGTGTCAGACATGTTCATAGTTCTAGCGAGCCTCTTCTATTTTGTCTCAAGTTTCAGAAACTCATGATCCAGAGACATTTGCGGAAGCTTCAGGTCATCCAGATTGGGATACATCAATGAATGAAGAGTATCATTATTTAATGGAAAATGATACTTGGGATCTTGTACCTCTTCCAAAAGGAATAAAACTTGTTAGATGAAAATGGGTCTACAGAACTAAGTATGCATCAGATAGAAGTGTTGAAAGACATAAGGCTCGGTTAATTGCCAAAGGATTTTCCCAAGTTGAAGGTGTTAGTCCCTAAAGTTGCACTTGACTGTAAGAGGGCAAGCTAGGACATCATTCGTTATTGCAAACTATTTATAAGGTTTTATGATTTGGTTTTTTCTTAGTAGGGTGGTTGAAAACTGGCTCAAGGTTACAACATAACATGAAAATCAAGATCAGAACATAGCATATCCCATTGGTTGAATAATAGGTGGACACATAGATGGATTAAACCAAATAAGAAAAGGAAGATGAAGTCTTCAATTTGTCAACTTCACATGAATTCTCATCTCAAAATATCATAAAGAAACAAGACTATCAGCTTGATATCAAAACTTGAAAAATTATCTCAACAATAAAGTTTTAACTGTATAAATTAACAGTTAAGAATCAAAAAAGCATTGCAATCTGAATAATGAATTCAAGCATGAATAAATAAATAACAAATTATAAAAAGAGGGTCTAACCATCCATATGCCTTTGCTATTAAGTGTCAAATTTAGCATAAATGCCTTTTACAATGAGCTTCACAAAAGGGTCACCTGGATCTCCAATTTTTCGACCCACACATAGTCTTTCCTCTGTCTATTTAAACTATCTATCAAACTTCCAGATCATATCATCTAGTATAGCTTTAATGACTAGATTGGAATAATATCTATATACTAAGGTAGTTCACTCAAAAAGAGCTTCTACAATCCCAAAATAGATCACATCTCAACAGATTGACATTGCAAAATATTGCCATCATTTACATTTGATTCTACAAAATAAGAATTAGTTTGATTTAGTCAAACAAATCGAGGTCTTAGTATCTCACTGACCAAAAATGAATAGTCTTTGCCATATTTCCTGGAAAACATTTAAATCATGATTGTAGCAAATCTCCATCTAACCTTTAGGATATAATCATAGCAGTAGCTTTAGCATTTTTCTGTTTGAGATTTGTGGTAAGCACGACATTGTGCCAATAGAGTCTAAAATTGATCTCCCTGAGTTCTTTGAGCAATTCCCTTTGCTCTTTCTTCTTATTTTTCAAACCTTGAATCCTTTCTTGCTGGTGAGCATTCCATTGTTCTATTTGCGCATTTTCTTTCTTTAACTGTCTTACTGCTTTCTGAAATTCCTTGATCCTTTCTTTATTAGTTTTGATTTTAACTCTGAATCCTGAGCATTCTTCAAGAGGTGCAGGTTCATTCAGGTTTAAGGTAACTTTGGCTTCTTTTGCTTTAACTTGGTACTTTGAGACTAATCCTGAGTTATGTTCTTCATCAGAACTTGTTGAATCTATAGCTTCAGGCACATATGATATGCAATCTGAGTCTTCAAAGTAAGCCTCTTTATCCTCAGGGGTTTCACTGATACCTTTAGCCATCTCTTTAGCTTTTGCTAATCTGGTTGAAGCTCTCATTGCAGGTCCTGTAGATGGTGAAATCTTTCTTTTACCTTTCCTGACTGGTTTCTTAGGCCTTGAAGTTCTTTTTTCCCTTTTCCTGGTACCTGCTTCAACATTCTTAGAGTCATATTATATGACTATGACGTTTTCTTCTTTTGATTGATGGATTAAACATAGCCTTTGACTTCAGTCTATACTTGTTGGTGACCCTAGTAGAATTCCTTCTAGGTTTTTGTGATATAGACACACCTTTAACCCTTTTCCCTTTGATTGCAACACCCCTTTTACTGGTTGATGGCATTTCATGCTTGACTGTAGTTTAAGTATCAAGATATTTATCTAAATCATTTTCCCCTTTAACATCTTCTTTAGAAAATGTTTCAATTTCTGGATCCCACCTAGGTCTTTTACTTCTGCTCTTCCTGGTCACCCTGATATTAGGAATCTCCTCTTTCATAGGGGTTTCATCGATTGAAATATCTCGGCTCTGTGTAATGGTCTTTCTCCCTTTGTCTTTCTTATGTTTATTGGATTGAGTGTTAGGGTTTAAAGATTGTGTGAGCCAGCTCCAGGGCTTTTGTAATTCACTCAAAGCAGACATGATTAAAGTTTTAATTAGGACTTGATGAAACAATCTACTCTTAGCATTGGTGGAGAGTGACTGCACTCTCTTTGAAATCTTTGTCAAGCTTTTGAGTAGAAAATAAGGGATATTTAAAGGGTAATCACCATTTAAATGAATTAGTATCCTAATGTGGTATATATAGACCAGTGAGAATCTACCTTCACAGGTGATATACCTATGGATCACAATCAGAGCCATGTGCCATTCGAGTCGAATCCATATATGAGGTACTCCCCTTTTCCAATTCGTATTTTGCTTATCTGGAAGCAGGAATTGGTTTACAAACTTTGTAACCACATTCTCTTTCTTCCACCATATTTCTCCTCCAACCACCAACCTGCAAGCCTTTGCGATAGTCTTCTCTGTCACTAGCATCAGCATCTTACCGATCTCCACCTCGTGACCATCAAAATTCAGAGCGAACTCCATGGAGACCTACTCATCGTAACCCTAAAAAGTGGTAAGGAATTCAAACCACCCAATGTCTCTGAACCTTTGAGCCATCTGAGGATAGGATTCAAGAAGTTTGGCACCCTCTGGTTCTATTCTGACTACCTGTTCACTCCTCTTTGGCACCATCAAAACATAATTTTGTAACTAGCACCCTCGGGGTCCAAATTTGCCACCTGCAATCTGTTAGTGTATACCATTCTTTTGAGCGAATACCTGTGCCTAAATTCAGCAAAATCGAAAAGGTAAAATATAACGATCATTGAGAATTGATGATTTAAAATAAGTCCTACGTGGGTACACAACAATCAGATTATGAAACAGTTTGAATCTGTAAATGATTCCAAGATTCCATGGACTCGTGCGAACTCTCAATCCACGATTCATGTCATCATAATGAAATCTGGATGGCAGGCACGTATCAAGGCATGATTATTTTGGTGCTATGGGAATAGCCTTATTCCTGTAGTGCTATTAATGATGTAGCAAAATTTGAAAGTTTGAAATTCAAATAGGCATATAAGGTGACACCTCGCCTTAAAACCATGTCTTTCAAAATCAAACTTAAATAAACTATCCAAAAACTATAATGCAAACCATAAGACACTAAAAAAAATAAATCGAAATCAACTGAAAAGAAAAAATGAAGTGTGGGTAAGAAGGGTTTAGGCTAAGGCTTTCTCACTAAACCAAGACAAAATTAGAAACTAACACTGGCTCCTTTTGGGGATGGATTTTTGATAATAAACTCCAAGAACTATAGACCAATGCCTTTCCTTTATCTCAGATTCATTGATTCCCCTGCAACTATCAGTCTTTTATTCTCAGCATAACTGTAAAAACAAGTCCATTGGGTATATGGAGTCTTTATTGAAAGGAAAAACTACTGTACTAACTGAAGCCTCATGAGACCTTAGAGAAAAAAGTGCTGCAAGAACCTCCCACTCACTGGGCCTCCAAAAATTTTAGTGTTATCTAAATTATGCAGGAGAAAGGTGTTATTGTTCATTACCTTGGCTATCCTGAAAGGACCATACCCTAGGTTATCAAACTTTCCATGTTTTGTTTTATCTTCTCTCCTGGCATCTCATATTAACACCAAATCCCCTTCACTGAAAACATATTTCTTAGTTCCCTTATCAAATGTACCCTTGATTTTGCTCTGATGAGTAGCAACTTTATGATTAACCTATTCTCTGACCTATTGAACTTCAATCATCTGAAAAATTCTTCTTTGGACATCATTGGGTTCCTCTAGTTCTTCTTGTAGAAAATTTAAGACTGGCAGGCCCAATTGAGTTGGAAGAATTGCCTCTGTCCCATATACCATATGGAAAGGATATGTTCGAATAGACTTCTTTTTACTGATACGATCAGCCCAAAGGGAAAACTTTAACTTGGAATCCCATGATTTTTTATTTTTTGTTAGTAATTTTTTTATAATCCTTATCAGAGTTTTATTGGAAGATTATTCCAATCCGTTCCCTTAGGGGTAGTATGGGGTAGAATGAACCAATTTGATACTATAATTTCTACATAATTCAATCATGGAATTTTATTTAAAAGCCTGTGAATTATTAGTGACCATTTTTTTAGGACTTCCAAACCTGGAAAAAATATATCCTTCTAGAAATTCCATGATTACCTTGTATGTTGTATTCCGAGTCAGAATTGCTTCAATCTACTTCGTAAAATAATCTGTGGCTTTAAGAATCCATATATGTTTTTCTGAGGATGATGGATTAATCTCTTCGATGAAATCCAATCCCCACTATTGAAACAGTCCATGAGCGATGATTGGTTTCAGAGGTAGAGATATAAGTTTATGCTTTCTAGCAAATTTTTGACAAGATTCACATGCCCTGACCTGAGTAAAAATATCTAAAAATAGAACTGGACAGTAATAGCCCGCTCTAAGAATCTTGAAGGTAGTATCCTTCCAATGATGATGGCCTCCGCAGAGACCATGATGTAGATCATGAAAGATTTGTTTAGCTTCCTTTTCGTCCACACACCTCAACAAAAAATTGTTGGGGTCCTTCCAGAATAGGGTCTGATCAACAATACAGTACTTTACAACTCTCAACAATGATCTAAATTTTGATTTATCGAACTCTGGGGGAGACTGAAAATTCAGCAGAAAAAATACGATATCTTTGTACCATTTTGAAGAAACATACTTGTTGTTTATCTATAAATTTATTTCTTCAATCTGGACAGAAGAGTCATGTGTCATGTCTAAAAGATGGTATAACCCAATTGCTTTGCAATTAGATTCTGTCATTAATTTGGTGAGGCCTTGTCCTTTTATCAGCTGAGTAGGCTTTATGGTGAGATCGTATTCTAGGATTTTGGTTATCCATTTCTCTCGTTTTCCTTCACAATCAGGCTGAACCAATATTTCTTTGACTGCACTGCTTGGGACATAAGCTGTAATTTTAGATGGAAGAACATATACTCTGAAGGATTTTAAAGCCTTTACCAAGGCATAGGCCTGTTTTTCTATTAAATCATACTTCAATTTAGAGTCTCTGAGGGTTTTTCTAAAGAATGAGGTAGGATGCTTGTATCCATGCTCATTTCTTTGTAGAAGAACAACAACTATGGTATTCTCTGATGAAAATGAAAAAATCATGAATTCTTTGGAATAATCAGGGCTAATTAGAACAGGTGCATGAATGATAGCCTATTTGATCCTTTCAAAGGATTCTCTCGCTTCTGGTATCCACTTAATTTCTGCATCCTTTTTCAACATGTCAGTGATGTACTTGACAATTTATGCAAAGTTAGGTATAAACCTCCTTAAAAAATTAATTTTACCAATGAATGACTGAATATAATTTTTATTTCTCAGAATATCGATTTGTTGAATAGCCTTTACTCTTTCCGGATCTATTTTAATACCTTCAGGTGAAACAATTTTTCCTAGAAGCTTTCCTTCCTCCATGGCAAAATCTGATTTTTTGGGATTAAGTGATATGTCGTACCTCCTGCATTTCTCAAAGGTCTGCTTCAAGTGTTGTAAATGTTCTTCACCGGATGCTGAAAATATAGTGATGTCATCAAGGTAAATAACCACAAACTTGTCTTTTTCCCCAATGAAACCGATGTCCATAGCCCTTTGAAATGTAGCTCCTGCATTCATCAATCCAAAAGGAATATTTTCGTACATAAAGGTGACCCAAGGAGTGGTAAAAGTTGTTTTCTTGTAGTCTTCTTCCATTACTGATATTTGATTGTACCCTGAATATCCATCAAGCATAGAGATTCTCTTTGCACTGACAACTCTTTGTAAGATATAATCCATTTTTGGCAATGGATAATTGTCTTTCAGAGAGCACCTGTTTAGATTCCTAAAGTCTACACAGAGCCTTATCTCTCTGTTCTTTTTTCTGACAGGTACAAGGTTGGCTACCCATTCCGAGTATCTCGGTGGCACTATGATTTTTTCTTCCAACAACCTTTTTAGCTCCTTTTCTATTATAGGTAACAGTAAAGGATTAAATTTCCTGAACTTTTGTTTAATAGGTTTTGATCCAGGTTTCAGAGGAATTTTTTGTTGAATAATCTTTGTATCAAACATCTTCATATCTTCATAAGACCATGCAAAAATGTATGAATAATGTTTCATTAATTCAACATATTCTTCTTTCTATTTTTGTGGCAGTTTCCTAGATATTTTTACCAACCTAGGATTTGAATCCGGGCTAATGTCACAGTCTACTACATCTGTTTCTTTTGTTTGGATAACAGCCTTCATAGAAACATCATTATGATTGAACAACCTTTCTAGTGGAACCAAACCCTTGGGTAGATGGTTTGTCTTCAATTCAATGATTTTGTGGCTAGCAATTGTATCTTGAAGGACTTCTCCCACATGTATTTCTTCTTCTCCATCTTCGTCATCTTGATCGATTGAAATGTTAGAAAACTCTTCAATAGTTTTCAAAAATCTTTGAATTTCCTCATCATCTTTAAAAACCTGCCAATGTTTTATATTATCTGGTATTGAAGGTCTGTTTCTGACTTCAACTTCGAATTTTAGATTAGGAAACATCGGAGTTTTAAAGTTGCTAGCTGCAAGTGCCAAAGAGTCGGCCTGCTGATTCAATTTTTTGTGCACAAAAGTAATATTAAATGACGAAAAGAAATTATCCACATAGTCCCACACCTCATTTCTGTATTGATTTAACCTTTGTTGTTTGGTTTGGTATATATTCTTGATCTAGTGAATAATAAGTTCCGAGTCTCCAAAAACAGACATCTTATCTACTCCCATATCTCTAGCAGCTTTCAAACCTAACAACAAAGCTTCATACTCACTGATGTTATTAGTGGTGTCAAATTCAAGTTTATATGACATGGGGATAACCTCCTTTGAAGGGGAAATGAAGACAATACCATCTCCAGAACCTTCTTTAGAACATGCTCCATCAAAATACATTTTCCAAACAAAATTGTCTATATTGTCTCCCACTGCAGTTGTTGACTTTCTGACTAATACTTCTACCATTTCCTCACTCATATGAAAAATAGAAAAACCAAGATCATCTTCTATAGCATATATAGAATGATTAGTGGGATTATTGTGATCACTTACCAAATAATCCAATCCAACTTTTATGTATAACAGTCGTTGTTCCCCACCAAAAATAGATATGGTTGTGTAGTTAAGGTCCATTTGTAGAGTACCACCTACCTTCTTAGCCCAAGATCTTGAAACAAGCATTCCAAATTTTGGTGGTATGTCAGCCACGATAACATCTAATACCACACTTTTCATAGGCAATTGGGAAAGAGTAACAGCCACATCTTTCATAACTCCAAGGCATTTGACTTTCTTGGAGTCAAAAGAATATAGGTCATGATACGGTCTAGTAATGTCCAACCCTAATTATTCCATCACCACCTTGGGCATTACATTATGCAGGGCACCAGAATCCATTAAGCAGTTGTGCAATATCTTGTCATGGATATTTCATGAAATGTAAAAGGGTGGAGAGGCATCAATTCTATCTTCAATGTGAGGTCCAATAGTTATAGCAGGGTTTTCATCCTCCAGATTGACCGTATCTGAAAAGGTTACATGAGCTGGAGCCTGTAGATCCTTGAGGATGGTCTTTCTGAAAGGTTCTATTTTCATGAGTTCTAATAATGGAAAAATCTTGATTTTGTTGATTTCGTGTTCTAAACTGAAAGCAAAAACATTTCTATTTGGTTCCTTTATGTCAATAGTACTATCCTTGGCAGGTTGTTTCAATGGTTGATCAACTTGGATCTTGGGAACACCTTTGATAATTCCTGTCTTAACTGGATTACTGGCCTTCTTTGTGGAAACAGGTGTATCAACTTTAGGTGCATTTGAACCAAATCTGAGATTGTATTTTTTCCTTTTAGGTTCCTATTGGACATTCTCATCTTCATCCCCTTCTTCAAACTAATTTGCAATCAAAGCATCTTCATAATCCTATTGTGTCACATGTAGAGGAGATGATTCTTAATCATTCAAATGAACTATAGAGTCTTCTTCTGTGTCATCCTCATTCTCCTCCTCATCTACTGCATTATTCTGAAAAGGAGGTGACACCTTTTGGTCATCTTGGTTTTTTCTTTCTCTGGGTAAGATTTGAGGTACATTGTTTAGTCTCCTGAACTGATTTGGATTTCTGTAACCACCCTCCCGTGTAGGTCAATTGGGTTGTTTTTGTTCTATCTTCAACCTTGTCATTTCAGATATCATAGTTCTCAACATCTTAGCCATTTCATCCATTTTAGAGTTAGATGTTGAATTAGAAGATGAACACAATTCTTCCTTTTGCTTTTTTCTGTCTCTTTCATTTCTAGACTTCAATTTGTCGCCTGCTAATATGTTTGATTCTACCTCGATAGCAGCATCTTGCATCAGGCTTAGGGTAGTGGTTCTTCTTTGCCTAAGAAACAAGGAAAATTCAGCATTGAATGCATTGGCAAAAGTAATTTTAGATGATGTCTCTGAAGGTTTTATCTCCTCTAGAATTTTACCATACATCTGGTTGAACCTTTTGGTAAAATCAGGTATTGATTCACCTTGTTTCCTTCTTAAAGCACCAAATTTGGTGATGTAGTATAAAAAATACTTCTTGTTTTCCTAGTGTTTAAGAAAGGCATCATATAAGGCTACGATATTAGCTATTGAATTAGGAGGAAAACTCTTGAACCACTTTCTTTCTTCCCCATTTAGACTTTGTACGAATAGTCTCATCCATGCATCAACATGCTTTACATTGAAATTATCTGCAAAACTATAAAATGAACTCAAATTCTCTTCGGCAATAACTGATCCATCTCCATTGAATCTAGGAAAGTATCTCATATAATCATTTGGTGGAAAGGAATACATGACTTGTGGAAGAACCAAGGGAGCATACCTTGCTGTAGCTATTTCTTCCATTCTGTCTGCAGCCATATTAGCTATTTTTGGAGCTCTGGGAGTGAGTAAGATTGGTAATGCTGAAGAAGAAGGTGTCCCTTGTGTATTACAACCTATATGTATTATCCCTAAGTCTTGATCTTTAGAATATGAGGATTTCTCTTATGGACTAAGGTCAGCTATTGGGTTGAGAAAGAAAGGATTCTCAAAAGAAAAATAATGTGATCTAAAATCCCCAAATGAGACAGATCCAAGAGATGAAGAAGGTGTCTCTGGTTCACTCTTAATATCTGTGTTCTGACCTCTTGAAGTTTCAGTCATAGGGAAAATGTCTGGATACTCCTGTTTAATGAGTTCATTAAGCAACTTCCACTATTCTAGATTTAATTATGAAATAGCTGAAGGGAATGAAACTATATCAGACTCAATAATAGGTTTAATTTCACTTTCAGGATTCACATCTTAATCTAATTGGGTTTTGATGATTTTAGAGGACTGTCTTTGAGAAATTTTTGAAGATAATTTTCCCTTTAAGAGTGAAGATTGACCGGAAAGAACTTTAGGTATTCTTAATAACTTTTCAGGATTTGGAACTGTTGCAACAAGCTCAAGATCTGGAGTTTTCCTGGTTACTGGTCTCTTATTAAATGATGAATAATTTATAGAAGTTTTAGGTCGTTTACCTTCTCTTTTAGGAGCCAAAATTACCACAGAGGAGTCTCTAGGTGAATAATCACAGTCTAAAATAATTGTCCAAAATCTTGTTCACCACCAAGATCTGAATCTAAACTTGTCGTTTCCCCAGGGAAGATCTCTTTGTTTCTTCGTCCCCGGCAGCAGTGCCAAAAATGTTAGTCCCTAAATTTGTACTTGACTATGAGAGGGAAATATAGGGCATAATTCATTATTTCAAAGTATTTATAAGGTTTTATGATTTGGTATTTTCTTAGTAGGGTGGTTGAAAACTGGCTCAAGGTTACAACATAACATGAATATCAAGATCAGAACATAGCATATCAGATTGGCTGAATAATAGGTAGACACATAGATGGATTAAAACAATTAAGAAAAGGAAGATGAAGTCTTCAATTTGTCAACTTCACATGAATTCTCATCTCAAAATGTTATAAAGAAACAAGACTATCAGCTTGATATCAAAACTTAAAAAATTATCTCTACAGTAAAGTTTTCACTGTATAAATTAGCAGTCAAGAATCAAGAAAGCATTGCAATCTAAATAATGAATTCAAGCATGAATAGAGTAGAAAAAGAGGGTCTAACCATCCATATGCCTTTTCTATTAAGTGTCAAATTGAACATAAATGCCTTTTACAATGAGCTTCACAAAAAGGTCCCTTGGATCTCCAATTTTTCGACCCACACATCGTCTTTCCTCTGTCTATTTAAACTATCTATCAAACTTCCAAATCCTATCATCTAGTATAGCTTTAATGACTAGATTGGAATAGTATCTATATACTAAGGTAGTTCACTCAAACAAAGCTTCTACAATCCCAAAATAGATCACAGCTCAACAACTTGATATTGCAAAATATTGCCAGCATTTACATTTGATTCTACAAAATAAGAATTAGTTTGATTTAGTCAAACAGATCGAGGTCTTAGCATCTCACCGACCAAAAATGAATAGGCTTTGCCATATTTCCTGGAAAACATTTAAATCATGATTGTAGCAAATCTCCATGTAACCTTTAGGATATAATCATAGCAGTAGCTTTAGCATTTTTCTATTTGAGCTTTGTGGTAAGCACAACATTGTGCCAATAGAGTCTGAAATTTATCTCCCTGAGTTCTTTGAGCAATGCCCTTTCCTCTTTCTTTTTCTTTTTAAAACCTTGAATCCTTTCTTGCTGGAAAGCATTCCATTGTTCTATTTGTGCCTTTTCTTTCTTCAATTGTCTTACTGTTTTCTGAAATTCCTTGATCCTTTCTTTATCAGTTCTGATTTTAACTCTGAATCTCGAGCATTCTTCAAGAGGTGCAGGTTCATTCAGGTTTAAGTCAACTTTGGGTTCTTTTTCTTTAACTTGGTACTTTGAGACTAATCTTGAGCTATGTTCTTCATCAGAACTTGTTGAATCTATAGCGTCAGGCACATCTGATATGCGATCCGAGTCTTCAAAGTAATCCTATTTATCCTCAGGGGTTTCACTGATACCTTTAGCCGTCTCTTTAGATTTTTCTAATCTAGTTGAAGCTTTCATTACAGGTCATGTATATGGTGAAATCATTCTTTTACCTTTGCTGACTGGTTTCTTAGGTAATGAAGTTCTTTTTACCCTTTTCCTGATACCTACTTCAGCATTCTCGGAGTCATCTTCTATGACTATGATGTTTTCTTCTTTGATTGATGGATTAAACATAGCCTTTGACTTCAGTCTATACTTGTCGGTGACCCTAGTAGAATTCCTTCTAGGTTTTTGTGATACAGACACACCTTTAACCCTTTTCTCTTTGACTACAACACCCCTTTTACTGGTTGATGGTGTTTCATGCTTGACTATAGTTTGAGTATCAAGATATTTATTTAAATCATTTTCCCCTTTAACATCTTCTTAAGAAAACGTTTCAATTTCTGGATCCCACCTAGATCTTTTACTTATGTTCTTCTTGGTCACCCTGATATCAGGCATCTCCTCTTTCACAGGTGTTTCATCAATTGAAATATCTCGGCTCTGTGTAACAGTCTTTCTCCCTTTGTCTTTCTTCTATTTATTGGACTGAGTGTTAGGGTTTAAAGATTGCATGAGCCAGCTCCAGGGCTTCTATAATTCGCTCAAAGCAGACATGACTAAATTTTTAATTAGGACTTGATGAAACAAACTTCTCTTAGCATTGGTGGAGAGTGACTGCACTCTCTTTGACATCTTTGTCAAGATTTTGAGTAGAAAATAAGGGATATTTAAAGTGTAATCACCATTTAAATGCATTAGTGTCTTAATGTGGTAGATATAGACCAGTGAGAATCTACCTTCGCAGGTGATATACCCATGGATCATGATCAGAAACGTGTGCCATTCGGGTCGAATCTAGCTACGAGATACTCCCCTTTTCCAATTCATATTTTTCTTATCTGGAAGCAGCAATTGGTTTACAAACTCTGTAACCACATGCTCTTTCTTCCACCATCTTTATCCTCCAACCACCAACCTGCAAGCCTTTGCGATATTCTGCTCTATCACTATCATCAACATCTTACCGATCTCCACCTCGTGACCATCGAAATTCAGAGCGAACTCCATGTAGACCTGCTCATCGTAAATTTGAAAAGTGATAAGGAATTCAAACCACCCAATGTCTCTGAACCTTTGAGCCATCTGAGGATAGGCTTCAAGAAGTTCAACACCCTCTGGTTCTATTCTGACTACCTGTTCGCTCCACTTTGGTGCCATCAAAACACAATTTTGTAACTAGCGCCCTTAGGTTCCAAATTTTCCACCTACAATATGTTAGTGTATACCTTTCCTTTGAGCGAATACCTACACCTAAATTCAACAAAATTGAACAGGTAAAATATAACGATCATTAAGAATTAGTGATTTAAAATAAGTCCTACGTGGGTACACAACAATCGGATTATGAAACAATTTGAATCTATAAATGATTCCAAGATTTAATGGACACATGCAAACTCTCAATCCACGATTCATGTCATCATATTGAAATATGGATGGCAGGCACATATCAAGGCATGATTATTTTGGCGCTATGAGAATAGCCTTATTCCCATAGTGCTATTAATGACTTACCAAAATTTGAAAGTTTGAAGTTCAAATAGGCATATAAGGTGACACCTCGTCTTAAAACCATGTATTTCAAAATCACACTTAAATAAACTATCCAAAAACTATAATGCAAACCATAAGACACTAAAAACAAAAATCAAAATCAATTGGAAACAGAAAAGGAAGTGTGGGTAAGAAGGGTTTAGGATAAGGGTTTCTCACTAAACCAAGACAAAATTAGAAACTGACAGAAGGAATTGACTATAATGAAACCTTTTGCCCTATAGAAAAAATGAATTCCATCTGCCTTGTTCTTACCCTTGCTGCCTCACATAAATGGGAGGTCCATCAGATGGATTTTAAATCTGCCTTCTTGCACTTAGATTTGCAAGAAGAAATCTACATAGAACAACCTCCTGGCTATGTCCTGAATGACTCTAGCCTTGTTTGTCACCTCAAGAAATATCTTTATGGTCTCAAGCAAGCTCCCCAAGATTGGTATGCCAAAATGGATAGCTTTCTGATTGCCACTGTATTCTCTAGATGTCATTCTAATCCCAATGTCTATACCAAGAAAGTAGGAATCCATCTCATAATCCTTGTCCTTTATATTGATGACCTTATCCTTACTGGTAGTGACTCAAAACTTTTAAACCATGTAAAAACCATCCTTAAGAAGAAATTTGAAATGACAGACTTAGGATTTTTTCACTATTTCCTTGGCCTCGAAGTTTTGCAAACCAATGAAGGATTTTTTCTTTCCCAGTCTAAGTATGCTTGTGACCTTCTTCATTGCTTTCACATGGATGATTGTAAACCAACCTCTTCTCCCTTCCAGTCTGGAGTCAATCTTTCTGCCACCTTTACTTCTCCTGAAGTTGATGCCACCTTGTACCGTTAGTTAGTTGGTAGCCTCTTATACTTGACTCATACCTGTCCTGATATTTCCTTTGTTGTTGGTCTTGTTTCCCGATATATGAAAACACCCCATGAAATCCATTGGAAAGAAGCTAAAAGGATACTTTTCTATGTTCATGGTACAGTTCAGTTTGGGATACATTACAATTCAGGGGGGACTCCTTTATTGGTTGATTTCACTGATTCAGATTGGGTCGGTGACCCTGATGATTGGAAATCTACTGCAGGTTATGTTTTAAGCCTTCGTTGAGGACCTGTCACTTGGCCCTGTAAGAAACAATAGGATATTTCACTTTCTTTAGCAGAAGCAGAGTACCGAGCAACGATAAATGCAAGTCAAGAAGCCCTGTGGCTTTGACAAAGCCTTTCAGAGTTTGGATTCCAACACCAGCATCTGACCAGCCTTTGGTGTGAGAATCAGAGTGCCATAAGGCTTGCCAAATACCCAGTTCAACATTAGCATAGAAAACACATCGTGCTACACATACACTTCATCATAAATCTAATTCATGATCAAGTTATTGAAGTGCTCTTTTTCCCTATAGAAGATCAAGTTGCAGACATTTTCACAAAGTCTCTTACAGAAGTGAAGTTTTCCAAACTTCGATCTATGTTAGGAGTTCATGAAGTTTTCATTAAGGGTGGATAGGCTCTAATGCCTCCTTCGTTCTCCTACTATGTCACTATTATAAATCCTTCAATCCTATCCCAATTTGTTCTTAAGGGGGGATGTTAGGATGTTTAGACACTTAGGAGTTAGTTAAGATCTACTTGGTCTAATATGTCGTTAGGTAAAAGTGTGTTTCTTAGTGTGTCACTTTAGTATGCATTAGTATGAATTTGTAGTTAGTAAATCTAACAGTCACGATATGTTCTCAACATAGAGTGATCAGATGGTTCATACTCTCCTTGATCTTAATGACCATTGATCCATGGCTTAACAACCAATTGGTCCATGATCTCTATTTAAATAGCATGGACGGTCATTTTCCAATGATCGATTGTGAGCAACTCTCTTGTAAACTCTCTCTGTAATATTTTTCTTTGCATTAATAAACTGCTCCAAGTGGCCACGTTGGTTGGGGCAGTGGATGTTTCCCCATAGGGGTTTTACCATGTGAAAACATCGGTGTGTTGATCTTTGATTTGGTTATGTGAGTGGTTATTGAAGGTTTTTGTCCTCTGTTGGAATACCTATGTTGTCAAATAGATGTGGCTGATGTGGACAAGCTCCCCAAATTTGCAAAGCAGGTCTATCTAGACAGTGCGTGTACAGGACCCTTCGACAATCCAATTTTTCAACTAAAATAGTGGGTAGCCAGATTGGCCAACACCAAGATTCTAAATCTATTAGATATCCCACATTCTGGAAGGGGTTGTGACACAAATAAATGTGTTAAGTTGTTGATGGCAGTCAACCACATAGGGTACCTATGTGTGGAAGAGCATGTCCCTATAGATGTAGATCTCATTTATTTATTACAAGGATTCCATCTTGGGGGGAGAATCTTGTGCAATACCTCGATGAAAAGGAAAAGGAGAAGGTGATGGTAGAGGAGATGAATAATATGTATGGCAGAAAAAGAGGATCACATGGAATCAACATAAAGCGCATCAGTGATACAACAAAAAGGCTCACCACCAAACTCATCGCGTGAAAGTTTCTCATGAAGTGTCGCAAGGAGGAAGTCCCTATCAAGGTCATCGTCGTTGTAGCACAGTGCGTGGAGGACACTATGCTCAACTAGGCCNCAAGACCATAAGAGCAAATGCAAGCATGTTCTCAGGGTATTACAATGACCTCCAAGAAATCATTGCCAACACTTGGAGAATTACTCCAGAAGTGGTCGCGCAATATCAGGACATTGCCAACTTCAAAGTGACCAACATACCGTATGGATCTATTTATGGGTCTTAAATCGCTTGACTCAACAGTGGGAACCAAACCCACCACCAAGGCCCAATTAGACTTTGCAGTGTTTGATGATGGAATGATTCTCCAGGTCTTGTGACCCGGCCAATTTATCAGTGGGCTTTGTGTTTTATTATGAAGGCTCTTCCTTCAGTTAAGACTATTCTCTTTTGTATTTTCTATTCAGTGGGAATGGTATGAGAAATGAAAGTCAGTATAAACCAATTTGACAACAAACCAAATTAAGTTTTAACTACTAGGGAAGAGGTTGAGATTGGGATAACCTATTGCTCAAACATATAGATAATGATTCTATACCGCAGGCCTAGTACTAATACATTAACCATGTGAGCATCCAATTACTGTCTAAGAAACTAATTATCAGAAAGAAATCACATATGTAATAAGATGATGGAAAGAAAAATAATTCATCTACCATAACCCTTCATCACATAATAACACAATGATTTATCTTCATCATTAAAGAAAAGAACATCAAGACATTGCACCAGATAACTTGACAACATAATTAATTGCTCTTAATCATTACTGCATCATTCATGAAACAGGATAGGAAGTAGTTCTTCTCCAAGTCCAATCACATGCATCTGATGAAAATATTTTGTCTATGGTCCAAAAACACTTCTCAATTCTCAGCAGCTTCAAAATAATTCTTAACAACCAAAAAGAAAGAGTTATTACAACAACCATCAAACCTTGAATAATTGGTAGAGGTCTTTATTTATAATATAAAGTTTTAAATGAAATTAATGGCTAAGTGCAGTTTAATAAAAGCAAAAAATCACCACATGGAATTATCTTCTAACAACTTCTTTAATAGTCAACCTGAGATATTTCTTGGAAAGGGTGAATTTTCTCATATTCAGTTCAACTGATTAACAGTTCCTCACAAGTTTGGGCCCATGGAAGCCTGTGATGTTCCATCAGAGCTGCATATATTCCCTTGATTTCTATTGCTTGTGCCCGGTACTTTACGAGACTAGAGTTCAGTTGTTGTAGCATGGTTCAGGCTCTGATCAGAGGTTCTACGAATCGCTGCACTTGCCCTGACTTCACATCGGTCATTTTTTTGAGCTATTCGATCCATATTGTTGTAGCAAGAGTTGAATCTAGGCTGTAATAGAGCCAAGCCTTAGCACATTTTAAATAAAATAATAAGATATCACTCGGAACTTGACTTGGGCTACTGCAAGCAAATCCCTGAGAACCGCTTTAAAGTGTATTTCTGACCTAATACACTCTGTTCAAGGATAAATTCGTGAGTGCGGACACAGACCAATCTCCTCAGATCCACCTGGATCTGGAACAAACCGTGACAGAATACTACTCTTTCCCTAGTTCTAAAGTATTGAATGGACAAGAGAAGAAGGATGATGTACTTACTTTATGAAAGCTCTCCTTATCTCTATTGATCCTCGCTCTGCTACGATGCT
>JASDQU010947933.1:0-32876 GCA_032191745.1 Picea mariana
GAAATGAAGCCCCTGAATCTACTACCCAAGACTCAGAAATATTATCTACAGAAAGAATCAAAGCATCTTGTAACACATCACCTGTTACATTTTCTTCCTGATTTCTCTCCTGCTGTCCATCTCTTTGTTTCTTTGGAGCTCTGCAGTCTTTCTTCAGATTTCCTTTATTCCCACAATTCCAACACTCTATATTTCCAAGTCTGGATTTAGATCTGCCCTTCCTAGAATTCCCGCGGTTCCCTGGGCCCTTTCTTCTATCCTTTTTTCTTCCCCTGTTCTCCATGTTCAACACGTTACCTGATGTCTCACCTGTGCTTTTCCGTCTCATTTCCTCACTAACGATAACACCAACAACATCATCAAATTTTAAAGTATTTGAGTCAGAGACAGTTTTACTTACAACCACGACCAAGTCGTTCCATCTTTCTAGCAATGAGCACAAGATTAGAAGAACCCTGACCTCATCATCAAAGTCCACTTTTACAGAACTTAGTTGATTAGTAACCGTATTAAAATCATTTAAATGATATGTAACAGATCCACTTTTGGACATCTTCATATTAAATAATCTCTTCATTAGAAATGCCTTATTGGACGCCGAGGCTTTTTGATACAATTTAGCCAATGCATCCATCAAATCCTTCGTTGTATTTTCTTTTGAAATATTGAAAGCCACTGATGCTGCCAGGCTCAACCGTATCGTTCCTAGAGCCTTTCTATCAAGAATCTCCCATTCTTTATCCTTCATGGCCATCGACTTCTTTGCTACTCCTACCAATGATAGGAATATATATTTCTAATATAAATAATCTTCCATCTGCATATTCCATAACTGGTAGTTTTGGCCGTTAAATCTCTCGACCCTAAACTTTCCATCTTCCGCCATTGCTCCCACTCGAACCAGGAACCCTCCTTTCCTGCGAGTTACCTTTCGCTCTGAAACCAGTTGTTAAAAAAACAGGACCATGGAGCAATAAAATAAAACAAATGTGGAAACAAAACATAGAAGATACAAAATACAATAGAGACACATATATATGTGGTTCACCCAGTGTGGGATACATCCACTAGAGAAATTTCTAGGTCCTTCCTTTATTATTATCCATCAAATGAAGGGATACAACCTACAAAAAACACGCTATAACTTCCTCTTCATTCTCTCACAGTCTCCTATCTCAGAATACAATATTCACTCACACATACTTAGCCGCAATACATTTCCCTCATAATAGAGGGTTGCCTTCTAGGGTAACCCCCCTCTGCACTCCCCCACATGGAAGAGTGTACATAATTTTGGGGTGTAAAGTCTTCATGGGGTATAAACATGGCTGAAAGCAAGGACCTCTGAATTAGGAATATACTCAAGCTCCACAACCAACAGGGACTGCCTCCCATCTCTTCACCATTGCAGAAACCTAGTTCTTGTAGTTCCCATAGATCAAGTGAGATTTCACTTACTTGTGGTTGATGCCAAAAGGGTTGGTATCTGAGGGTTTTGTTGGTGAATTCATGTTGAACCCTAGGTCTACCCACTGTGCACCAAAGAATGGTCCTATTGTTGGGACTAAGATCTGTGACTGTGGGAAATGTGGAGGCCAACTAAGGAAGATATCAAATAGGTTTAGAGGCAAAGAAGCGTGAGTTTTCCGGGGATCAGAATAATAACCCATGGACAAGCTCGGAGAAGTGGTTATAGAGGTATGTATTTACAGACTTTCACGATATTTTCTTTGCTAATTTCCTGATAGTTTTTTCTGAGTGGTTACAAAGGTTAGCCGAAAAGAATGAAACATTTCACACTATTTTTTAGAGGAATTGGACCCTTGAGTTGATTCAACAAGTTAATACCATAAGTAATCAGATCTCACATGTAGTTGATTTCTGGTTGGATAGTGTATTGGGGGTTATATTACTGAGTTTGCGATAGATTGTACCCAGTCATATAGTGTTGCTGAAAGAGAGTTATTTAAAGGTCCGCATGGAAGATATTTGAAATCACTATCTACTTGGATCAATATGTTACTGTGTGATAAAGGGGTTATGAAGATGGAATCCGATCAACCTAGTAGTTGATCAGGGGATGGTTCGAGTGTATGAAGAAGAGGGATGCAATAAAGAACGAATAAGGAACAAATGGACTAAGAATTTCGAGAGAAGAAGTAGGTGCGACAGAAGAAGAGATTGGAGTGTTACGCAGTGGAAAAATATTTTGGTACAGTAGGAACAGGACTGTGGCTGATAGAGAAGAGAAACATAATGAGGTTAATGAAATAAAAATACCGCACAAAGAGGAAAATGAAAAAGGATTGTCAGCTCATTCCAACAGAAGGAGATACATTAACACCACTCATTCCAGACTCTACGTCGAACCCACGACCCCATGTTTTTCTCCGAGACTTGAAACTTTTTCATGAACACTTGTAGTTAGTGAAGGAAACAAGGATAGCATCAAAGGTAGTTAGAGCAGTGGAAATAGTATGCCAACCTAGATCCATTTAGAGAAAACAAAGAAGAATACTGCACAATACACCATGGTGGGGGTATATCCCACTTTGAGAATGCTTTTCTTCCACGGAGCAGGAACAAAAGATCCAGAACGACAATTGTTTTTCTGTGAAGCAATATGGACCATGAAGAATGTCCATGATGATTATGTGAAAATCACGCAGTTAGTGATGATATTCAAAGACCGTGCTTTACTCTGGTATATGAAGTATCAATCCACTACCCCTGTGGAACAAGCTAGAACGTTGTAAGACATTGTAGTATACCAGGGAGGTAATATGGGGTACCTAGGGAGGTAACCAATGGGAGTGTGTTTATGTATTATTAGTGGAGTCCATTCAATGTAATTTGGACTAGGTCCACTATATTATTAAATAAGGCCCACTATGGTATTTAGATATAATAAATAGCATTTCTAGAAGATTCGTTCTCTATAATGTTCCTAGAATATAGATAATTCTTTATAAAGAAGTGTAAGCAATGTGTTGATTCATGGTGAAGAATATTGTTATTGTACAAACAAGGATTGCTTGAGGAGTTTTATCCTTCCATAAGGATTAATATATGGTGTTACCCTACCTCAAGGGTTTTGGTTATTTCTTGTGTTCAATATTTGGTGAATGGTTTGGTTCATTCTTGTTGATATTGTGGATTTATTTTTAGATTTATCTTTAGATCTATTTAGGTACTTAACAGTTGGTATAAGAGCACTTTCCCTGGCCAAAAGAAGGAAGAAATTTTTGGTTCATTTTGCATATTTTTTAAAATAAAGAAAGGGGGTAGCGCACTTCAGACTCAATTTTGAAACTTTTTTCTTATAATTTGCAGAAAATAATTAGATATTTGAATTCCTCTTGGAAAAATACCCAACTTCAAAAAATAAATCGGTCGAAATGGAGTCCGGGAAGTGAATTTATCATCATTTTTAATTCGAAAAATTTTCAGGGTTTTTCCGAAAAAAGCCACACGATTTGCACTGTAAATTGTTTTTTAAAACCCTAGTTTTCTTTTTGGGTTATGGACAAAAAACCATTTTTTTTTTTTTTTTTTTTTTTTTTTTTTTNAGTATTGAAGAACTCCTAAAGGCCCACAAGTTAGAATGGAAAGAGAAGTGAAGATTTTATTTATTATTTTATCTGAGAGAAGATGCTGACACATGGTGGAAATCGTTGGACCAGGTCAAGATGATGGGGATTTCCGATGAAGAACTTGAAAATATATTTTTTGTTAGGTGGTCTCATGTTGAAAAACATGATACAAAGAGCACCAAGGTTTTATTTTCATGTGGCAACTCTATATTACAGATTCATGTATGTATTCATAAAGAAAATATCATTGTTTCTATTAATCCTAGTTGCATGCATAATTTTATGAATGTTCAGTTGGTTAATAGATTGCAAGTTCCTACAAAGAATATTCAAAGCACACAGGTTGAGGGTAAAAATATTCCAGTCTTTAAATATTTGAAGATTACCATGGATAAATATTTGTTGCATTTAGATTTTTATTCTATGGATACGGATGATGTGGATATTGTTTTGGGATATCCTTGGATAGAATCAGTGGGTACCATTAGTATTAATGTGAAAAATAATTTTTTGAAGTTGTGTTACAAGAAAAATAAAATCACATTGCAGGATGTGTCTCTTAGTAAGAAATATGGGCCCATGGAGTCCAACAAAGAAGTTATTTCCTAGTTCAAAGTTGAATCAGAGGCAGAGTCTACATAAGGAGATGAACCAAAGCCATGACATGAAGGAAATAATAAAGAAGCTAAGGAGGTCATTGACTCAAAGGCACAATGTGTTGTAGATTTGACGAAAAAAGAACAGATTCTTACAGTTGTGGTATATCGCTATCCACATCATATAAAGAAACAACAATCATCAAGGCAAGGGTGAGAGCATCAACACACTTATGCACCAACAGGGAACCATAAAGGAAACCAATCAATAGGTGCATGGAGGAATACTAGCACTATAGGACGACATCAGGCTAGAGAAACAATCCCATGGAAACCATGACATGATGTTGAGCAAGATCAGAGTGGCAAGGCAATGGTTGGACATCATGTTCAGCGTCCATCATGATGGATGGATGGTCGTACTTGGTACCAGTTGGCTAAATTGCTTAGCGGGTCATATTGTATGGTTTCTTCACGTGTTTCAAGGATGAAACATGTGAAGGGGGATGGAATGTAATATACCTAGGGAGATAATATGGGGTACCTAGGGAGGTAACTAATGGGAATGCGGTTATGTATTATTAGTGGAGGCCATTCAATGTAAGGTGGAATAGGTCCATTATATTATTAAATAAGGCCCACTATGTTAGTTAGATATAATAAATAGGCTTTCTAGAAGATTTATTCTCTAGAATGTTCCTAGAATATAGAGAATTCTATATAAAGAAGTGTAAGAAATGTATTGGAGCACGGTGAAGAATATTTTTATTGTACAAGCAAGGATTTCTTAAGGAGTTTTATCCTTCCATAAGGATTAATATATGGTGTTACCCTACCTCAAGGGTTTTGGTTTTATCTTGTGTTCAATATTTGGTGAATGGTTTGGTTCATTCTTGTTGATATTGTGGGTTTATTTTGAGATTTATCTTCATATATATTCAGGTACTTAACAGACATCAAGAAAGCCTTGTTAAAATAATTTGAGAAACTGAAGTCTGAGTCATAGTGTATTACAAAACTAAAAGAGATCAAGTAATTGCAGAATGAATCAATATGGGATTTTGAATAGAGATTCAAGATATTGATGGATCAATTGACCTTCCATATTCCACATGAGCAACATAGGGAATGGTTCATTGCGGGATTATTACCACATATACGATGCCCATTGATGCAACATATGAGAATGTCATAGTCATAAGTGATATAGATATGCATTAAATTGGAAGCATCCCCTGTAGGAGAAAATGGTGTAGGGATGGCTCAAGTTCATTCACAGTTAGAAACATTGACAATTCAATTACATGAGCTTACTAAAGGGAAGGAAAAGCATGAAGAAGTCCTATGTGTTACATGCACAAAGGAAGGTCATAATAATGATGAGTGTCCATCCTTTAAAGAGTATTTGTCTACAGGATCCCCAAACTCCTTGGCCCCAGGAGGAGGGGTGTGGTGTGAGATATGAAGAAAGATGGGTCATCATCTAACTACTTCTCCTCTTATGAAAAAGTATCAAAGCACTACTAAAAATTTATTTTGTAATTTTTGTAAGTCAGTGGGACATGATGAAAATGAATGTCACGCACTAGACCTAATGAGATAACACATCCCTAAGGAGAAGACAAATTAGAAGGAGGAGTACCACAATATAATAATCTGAGAGGCTACAATCAAGGAGGAAGAGGAGGATTCAAAGGTCGGGGAAGAGGAGGATTCGACAGAGGAAGAGGACCGATTATCTTTCATAACTATAACCAAGTTGGGAATTTAGTGCGAGACTGTCAGAATCCTTGTATGACATGTACATATTATAGACAGTTGGATCATGTGACAAGATATTGTCCATAGATAATCATGAAGTGGCAAGAAAAGATGAACCAAAATTTTCAGATGATAGCAGTGAAAGAGCATGATGATCGAACAAGGGTAGTTACACATGGATGAGAAAGAATAGGAGATGATGTGACAAAATAAGGAATTTAGACTGACCAATGGGTCAAGAAAGAAACAAAATTGCCTTCTATGTTTTATCCTTGAAAGGAGAGACACACATTTAAGCAAGCAATGAAGGAACTGCTAGAAACAAAATGGGTAGCATCAATTTTGTAACTTGTGTATGACGGATACTATGTATGACATGCCTCCAGCCTATGACCACTCGATGATAGAAATGAAAATTGAGAAGGTAAGTACTCTGAAATTTTTCTTAAAGAGTTTCTTAGAACTAATGAAGGATAAAATTCATTGAACACACTACATAGGATGATTGACCAATGCGCACAAGATAAAGAAGCATTTGGTGCACAACAAGCAGTTAACCAGGTACAACACAAGAAAAGGACATATAAGGAATTCCAACTTAATGAACAGGTAGGAGACTATGACATGGATAATATCATCTTGGATCTGGGATCTGATGTGAACGCCATTCGAAATAATACATGGGAAATGATGGGAAAACCAAAGTTGATCTAGTCACCAATTCAATTGAGGTTAGAAAATCAACACAAGATTGTTCTGATTGGAAGACTAACAGGGGTGAATGTTAACATCGATGGAGTGCGTAGCAAAATATATTTCAAAGTGATCGATATAGGGGATAGTAGTAAACCTTATCCAATGTTACTTGGACTCGATTGGGATTTCTATAACCAGACCATTATTGATCCAAAAAAGAGACAAATGATCTTTGAAGTAACATACTTGAGAGTTACTGCACCATTGGATCCCATAGAAGGAAGATGATATGTGGAACCGGAAATGGGAAAAGAACTCGATAACCTTTACAATGTGACTGCACATATGGATGACTATATTAATCCCACTACTAAGGGTGTACTCAGTTGGTGAAGTATCAATTCTTGCACGTCAGATTCAGAAGAAGCCTTGGAACATTGGAAATAATGGTTACATGAAGTATGTACAAGGAGATGTTCTCGTATTACCCGCTCATTGCACTGGATTGGAGATGAGGTATGTGATCCCCTGAAGTATGATGGAATAAAAAATGTAGATATTTTTCTAAAAGAATTTTAATTGCAGATACTAGACCAACAAAGATTGCTAGCTTCAGACATCGTGCTGAAAGAAACTTTGACAAGATGGTGGGCTGCACATAAGGATAGAATAGATAATTGGAAGTAATGAAAAAGGTTGTTATAGGTCAGGTTCAGGACATAAACTGAATATAGTGCATAAAAGTATACTAGTTTGAGTTGTCCTACAAATCATCTTACACTGTGGACTACGACATGGAGGTCAATACCTAAGAAGGAATGGGTGCACTTGTTTGTACACACTCTAGATGTGATCTCGAAGAAATGGTATATAGAACTGGAAGTACACAGAGGAACACCAGATTGGGAATATTTTACTCTCAACTTCAAGGTAAATTTCAATTTTGAATATGATACCCCTTCAATAGAAACAACTCTGCATAATATCAAGAAAAATATTTTTACACCAAAAGACTCGATGATACCAATACCATTATGTAGTGCACCCAGATATTCTACGATTGTTCAATACATTTTGGAATGCTATAACATTGCTGGAGAAGACCAGAAAGACGAAGAACTGAGAAACTTGAAAATACTAGAGCCTGAAGGAGAGCATGTAGTAGAGGGTCCCGAGATTGAATCTGATGAGTATGCAAAGCTGTTGAAAACCCACAAGTTGAACATTGGTACGAAGGATAATCCCAAGTTCAGAAACATTGGAGATTCCTGGAATGAAGAAAATGTCGAGAATATTGTTGATTTACTACGCAAATACCAAGACCTTTTTCCAACTACATTTTCAAAAATGAAAGGAATTACTACGGAGCTAGGGGAGATGAGGATTCCTTTGAAGCCGAATGCTAAGCTAGTGAAGCAGAGACCATACCAATTAGACCCAACATATAAGTAGAAAGTGAAAGAAGAAATAGATAGGATGTTGGAAGTTGGGATTATTGAACCTATTGCAGAGTCAGAATGGATCAGTCTGATGGTGATTCAGGACAATAAACATGTGGAATCAAAATTTGCATGGATTTTCATAAATTGAATGATGATTGGTTACATGACCCATTTCCCACCTCGTTTACAGATGAAGTTTTGGAGAGTGTAGGAGGATAGGAAGCTTACTCATTTATTAATGGATTATCTGGATATCACCATATTAAGATTGCGTAGGAGGATAGGCATAAGACAACTTTTGCGATAGAATGAGGATGTTATCAACATACAATCATGCCTTATGGATTGAAAAATGCAGCCACCATATTTTCTTGAGTTGTTTTCACAACTTTTGAAGAATTTATTCATAAATTCCTAGAAGTATATTTGGATGATTGGAGAGTGTTCAGTTTGTTAAGAGACCATGTTGAAACTCTATGCTTGATGTTGGACAGATGTAGACAATTCCAAATTTCATTGAACTTGAAGAAGTGTATTTTCTGCATACCATTTAGTATCTTGTTGGGCCATGTAGTATGTAAACAAGGACTCTTGGTTGATCCTACGAAGATTGATGTTATTGTTGATTTTCCACCACCTACTTCAGTGTGACAACTACGAGCAACATTGGGTCATATAGGATACTACATAAATTTTATTAGAGGATACGTGTAGATCATGACCCCACTGAAAAATTGTTGAAGAAGGAGGTCAAGTTTGAATGGAACGAGGAATGCCAACAAAGTTTGGATATCTTGAAGTAGAATCTAGTGATTGCACCAATTTTAGTATTTCCATATTGGAAGAAGGAATTCCATGTTCACATAGATGCATCATCTATAGAATTATGCACAGTTCTACCTCATCCAAAGGAATGAGGTTTGGATCATCCCTTTGCATTTTCCAATGGAAACTTGTCGACTACTGAACAAAATTATACTATGTCACACAACCGACCCCTGAGTACCTTTTTGAGGGATGGGGTATAAATTTTTTGATTTTCTCAATCATCTCGAATCCCTGTAACTAGGATTACATCACCTTTGATTCGACGAGGGTTTTCCAATGACTATAAATTTGTCTAGATTCAAGTTCTGGATCACAAGTTATGGTCCTTCAAAGTTATTTAAGACTTCATCGACTAGAGTCTCTCACCACCATGTGGCATCCATGTGGCTCCCTGCCACCCGACACACCACACCATCATAGCATACAAAGACTCTCCCACCCAGAGGTTAACTCTTGTCTAGCTCTTATAGGCCTATTAAATTGATTAATCACTATCATAATAAAATCCCGCTCTTTACTAATCATTTAATCATTTATTTAATCCCTATTAGGGATAATTAATTTTTATTAAAATTATATACCTCGTTAATTATTGTTGGCATAGGGGTAGACCCAGGGTTCAATGCTACAACAATGCACCAACAAAACCCTAACTACCAACCCTTTCGACAGCACCTGCGAAGCAGATGAAGTATCACCCGAGGTAGAGGCAGGGGTGGTTGCAGGACTCAAGTGTCTGCAACCTTAGCTGGGACACAGATCTGTGATTGTGCTACTTAATAAAGAAATTATCACCTTCATTTCTTTAACATGCAATCATTGTCTACTTCACCGAGAAAACAGAGCCTCGCAGTATTCACAGTACTCTACCGTATACAATCATTTTAGCATAAGTAAAATAGGTTATATGTAACTAATCAAGCACTAAGCATATTCATGTACATTAGATATAACATTATATACATCATTAGCACTAAGAATAATCATATCTATCTAATCATCTCAAAGCACTAAGCAAAGAAGACATAAACACATTCAGACAAGAACCAAGCAAGATACCACAGTGTTTACGTGGTTCACCCCCCTCCTGGGCTACACCCACCAAATCTTCTTATTTATTTTCTTTATTCAATCTGTTACAACACAGAGCCTCAAAAACCTTACTCCACACAGGACAAGAGATCCGTGCAGCTTGCTAGATCCTTCTTCCTTGCGTTACAAAACTAAGCCTTTCACAATCTATCACAACTACTTGCACTCAGATCTGCAAGTCTCTTACAATCATGCACAAAGCATCAAAAACCCTACTTTCACTTAGCATACATTCACATCACTTAGATATAGCACTTAGCCTTTCATTCGTCTCCTCCTCTTTTTCCTAGCCTAGGCATCCATTTATATATACAAAATAGGCCTAAACATGGGTAAACCCATGGGCCGACATCCCTTTCCTATTACATATTCCCAAAACCTTAAAAAGAGGCCCAAAAGGGGGCCATGATCCCATGATATTTGCTTCGTCTTGCACTCCTCCTTCGATAGGCTGTTGAAGTCCCAAAATAGGTCAACATGACCAAGAAACTCCCAAAACTTGGTTAAGGGACAACAAGCCTCCAACACTCACCTGTGAGTCATCCTGAGTCACTCTGGTCTGACCAACTCTACTTCGAACACCTTGAGCTTTGCCCAAGCTTCTTCGACTTGCTTCTTTGCTGTGGCCTCTTGCTCGATGAACTCCTGGATCATTGCGTCATTCACTATTCCTTCTAAGCACTGTTCTGCTGTGAGGATGACCTAGTCTAGCTTTGCTCCTTGGCTCTCGACTTCTGTAAACAATAGACATGCCTTGTCTTGCATAGGTTGAAGTCATTGAGTGACTTCCATCACTTTTCTTTGAATCATATGAACCTGCTGCTGAGCTGTGCATTGTTCATGAGACCTCTTCATTCTATCTACTGTTGACAGGGCCTTCAGCTGTGCCTGTAGCATATCCACATGCTGTTTTTCTTCCTAGAGCTGTGACTCCAATGCCTATAATTCTAGATTCTCTGTAAGGTTTTTATATGTCTGGGCACTCTGGTTACTTAGATTCTTGCACTCCAATGCAAGAGATTTTAATTTGCTCACTGCACTGCGAGTAGTTGCTTCTCATTGGTCTCTTATCTCCTGAGGGGTTTAAGGTACAATGCGAAGCTCTAGTTCTGTGATGTGTTGCTGAAGCTTCTAGATTACCTCTTTGAGTTGTGCCACCTGTTGTGGAACTCATTCTTTGGTCTGTACTTCGACGATTGTCACAGAACGAAGTGCTCTATTGACCCTTTCCTTAACTTCAAGTTGCTCGGTGAGCAACTGTTCCTTGCTTTGCTGTAGCTCTACTTTCTCTTCATCCCATTTCGCTTCTAGAGCAAGCTTTTCCTTTTCTGTAGCACTTCTTTGGTCCTCAAGGTCTTTCTGTACTTGTGCTAAAGCCTGGGTGGCTTGTGTTGTTTCTTACTGAGCTCGTCGAAGGCGAGCTTCAACTGTATCAACGATCCAGTGTAATTGAGCAGGCTCATCACCTAGTTCTGGTGTTCCAACTATCAGAGGTGTAGTGGATACTGCACAACTGGATTGTAGTGCCTGCTAGACTTCTTGAAGCTCAGCCTTGATGCGACTGAACACATCCTCCTACTTGGCTTCCTTCTTCTCTTCTATCTCCAGTGAAGCATCATTTAATGAAATGACGATGAATTCGAAGTCGTATGAGGTTAGGATGGTATCAAACTTGGTTCTAGTTGCTTTCATTATCTTCCTTGAAGAAGGTTTCAGAGGGGAAACCTTCCTTTTCTTCGAGGGATCCTCCTCATCTCTTGGTGGTGTAACCTCACCTTTCTTCTTCTCTACTTCTATGCCATCACCTCCTTGCTCGGCTGAAATAGACGTGGTCTTTATGGATGCGCTGTCTAAATCATTGACCTCTTCGGTCTTCTTTATCTTGTTAGGTCTGGCTGTATCTGGCGCAGTTTCAGGTCTGTCAACATCGGACATCTCTGCGGGGTCCACTAGAAAAAGGAGGTCCACTGACCATTCCTTGGTAATCTCCTCCAAGTCATCCTTCATTAACTTATAGTATGACTGTAGCTGTTGGTGATTCTCATTAGTGTGCACTGTGATGTAGATGAAGTGGCAGTCTGTGTTGAATTTCATCAATGGCCTAAACCTGTGAAGTGTGTTCAAGGTTATGCGAGGCATGGCATGTATGGATACCTTCAATTGATTATAATACATGTGGAAGATGACATTTGAATGCCATTGCTTGTTCATATTGCTAGAATACCACAACATACTGAACTTCGTGGTCAGTGGTTCAAAGGGATCGACATCCGAGAAGGTTGCACCTTCCGACATCTCCCATGCAATGAAAGCGATTAATATGACCAACCAACTAAAAATGGAACTCGTACCCTTGGTCCTGTTCTTCCCTGCAGTCCAATTCTAGCTGGTTCACCAAGTATTTGGCCCAATTCATATGTAGGCCTTCCATGCACTTCCTTGTGAGGTTGACTACAAATCCAATTACTTGGGTCGGTCAGTTCTTGCGAACTAGCTTGCCTGCGATCACCTGACAGGCAAGGCGCACTGTGCCATTCTGGATAGAGGCTACCTTGTAGCCTTGCGTTCCCTTCTATACATCTCCATACGTATCCTTTATCCTCTGGGCGAGACCGTGATCTGTGGTCTTTCCGGGGTATAAATCCTGTGGGTCGGGGCCCTGCATGCTTAGCCCTGTGATCCAATTGATCAAAGTTGGATCCACTGTGATGTGACGGTTCAACCATAAGTATCCTCCATGATAGTAGGACATCAACAAATTGACGCACGCGTTCACTTCTTGATGCCTCCCGAAGTGAGGAATCTTCATTACATTAAGTAGGGTTGACTCTGCAAGGTTCTAGGTCCATGATTGGGTGATAATCTTGGAGTTCTTTCCTTTGGTTCACGTCAGATATTTATGAGGGGTGAGCATACTGTAAACCTTCTTGTTGTCGAGGTTGAAGTCACTGAACTTCAACGCGGTGAGCTTATCCTGGTCGACACGAACTGCACACACTTATTTTAAAAGGTACGCAGTGATCAAAGCATACTCAAATTCATGGGGTACACTGTCACGATTGATGGCGTCACTTAGAGGTGGTAGATAAGCAGGTAGAATGCTCATAATCAACTTAGCATTCACAATATCATCTCTGTACTTCGTTCATTTCTCATCAGCTGGTTAGGATGGACCGACTCAAGCAGTGGAAGGAGAGGCCTGCAGTCCTCTCGTTGATGATGCTTGTACACCTATAGACAACCCTCTCTTTGACATGACTCTCTCTGTCATCAAGTCAATCAAAACTTCCTCAACGGATTTCTCTGTAATGCTCAATGCTTCCAACATTCGCACTCGGTGGTAAACATTTCGTGGGATCGGGGAACAACTCAGACATGGTAATGAGATAGAGAACGAGAGCACAATGATCACTGTATAAACTCGGCTTAGTTTATGAGCTCAAATTATTAGTTGGAAAAAGTGTTCTTGGTGCATGGCGCGATGAGCTAAATAGGTAAATCGACAATGGTTGGCTTACAATGGGTATGAGCCTCCATTAAATCCTGTTCGATTCATTATGGCACGGTCCAATGGTCGGATGAAAAACCTTTATTTCTTTTCTATCTGTTTGGAGTGGAAGTCAAACAGATATATCGATCCCAACGACTATATTTCTTCATCATGGTGAAGTGCCATGTGTTGCTGTTTTGATATCTTGGTGAAGCTCCAATTCTGCAATTTTTCTTTCTGCGAAGTCTCCTCTAGAACCTCCTGTAACCTTTCATTATTAACCCTTTTCTTTCTTAATTTTATAGCCTTCTTTCCAGTGAGCTTCGTCTCGGTAATGCTTTTCTTGTTCTAATTCTTTTCTTCTTTGGTCTTAGTTACTTCATGCTGTTGAAATTATTTCCTAGGTTTCCTGGATAATACTTCTTCAATCTTCTGAGGATCCTCTACTGTTCTTTTAGCTTTGACATCTGGGATTCTAGTATTAAATATCTGCGATCTACTCTTCTGTTCCTCAATCAAGTGCGTGATCCTTCTAATCATAAAGTCTTTTAACTCTTGCTTCTTCTGTTTCAAAACTTCTTCTTATTCCTTTCGTCTGGCTTGATCTCTATCAATCCAAGGTTTTCCTATTAGCATGGTAAACGTGGCACTATATTCAATAAATTTAATAATCTCAAAGTCTTCTTCTGTCGAAGTTCCATTGATAGTCATAGGTATCTGAGCGAGCCTTCCACATAGGTTTACTAGCTTTCCTCTGAATAAACTTATTCCTCCTAGTGAAGGGATCATAGTAGGCCTTCCTATAGCTTCCCAGGTTCTCTCTGGCATAATATTCATCTGTGTTTCCTCATCTAGAACATAGTCAATGTCGAAGTCCCCTATTCTCGCTTCGATGCATTCCTTCTCTTTGAAGATATCTGATAAGATGACATGTCGGTGGTCATTTAGGGTTTCTTTCATCTGTATCAATACTTTCTCTGATTCTTTCTGGGGTTCTACCTTTTCTGGATCTGCCTTAGGGTTCTCTTGATTCAGGTTCATTCCTTCAAGCTTAGTGATCATTCTAGAGAAATCCAATACTTCATGTTCCATAGCCTTACAAAAAAGACAACTATGTCTTCTTCCAGGGAATTCCTTATCAAGATGTCCTGGTCTTCTGCAACTATAACAGAGGTTTAATCCTCTCTTTCTTTTAAATGATCCCCAGCTTCTTCTGTACTGTGCACTAGGATCGTATGAGTTAACCTGCAACAAATTCTTTCTAGGGTCCTGCATCCATTTGTTAGTCCAAACATTCTTTCTATGCATAGGTATAACATATCTTTCATTATTCTTATCAGATCTATTCATAACAAATCTTCTTTCATCTATTGGTGCCCTAGTTTTTAAGCTAGGAAAAAATCTATCAAACATACCTAGATTCATACTCTAGAAACAAAAATTTCCACTTATCTTACTTTTACATAGCACAAAGCTTTCAGATCTAAGACTTTTTAACTATTCTTACCTTTATCAGAGCACAAAGCTTGCAGATCTTACCTCTTTTAGTCAGAAGTTTCGACTTTTACCTTTCTTAGAGCACAAAGCTTTCAGATATTGCTTCTTTTCTTCAGATCTGACCTCCTTTATTCATATTGGGCTTCTTTCCTTCAGATCTAGCCTTCTCTCTTTACAAAATATCTTTTCAGATCAAGTAGAATACTGCGCACCAGGGTACAAATCTACGAACATATATTTTATATTTCATGATGAATCTTTGCACAAAGATTCCTCTTTCTCAGTTCCCAACAATCACAGTTTCAGGTCCCGGCAATGGAACCATTTGTTGGAATAGGGGCAGAACCAGGGTTCAATGCTACAACAACGCACCAAAAAAACCCTAAATACCAACCCTTTCGGCAACACCTGCGAAGCAGATGAAGTCTCACTCGAGGTAGAGGCAGGGGTGGTTGCAGGACTCAAGTGTCTGCAACATTAGCTAGAACATAGATATGTGATTTTACTACTTAATAGAGGAATTAGCAACTTCAGTTCTTTAACATTCAATCATTGTCTACTTTGCTGAGAAAATAGAGCCTCGCAGTATTCACAGTACTCTACCGTATACAAGCACTTTAGCATAAGTAAAATAGGTCTGATGTAACTGATCAAGCACTAAGCATATTCATGTACATTAGATCTAGCATTATATACATCATTAGCACTGCGCATAAGCAGATATATCTAATCATCTCAAAGCTCTAAGAAAAGAAGACAAACACATTCAAACAAGCACCAAGCAAGATAACATAGTGTTTACGTGGTTCACCCCCCTCCTGGGGCTACATCCACCAACTCTTCTTCTTTATTTCCTTTAGTCAATCTGTTACAACACAAAGCCTCAAAACCCTTACTCCGCACATGACATAAGATCTGTGTAGCTCGCTAGATCCTTCTTCCTTGCGTTACAACACTAAGCCTTTCACAATTTGTCACAACTACTTGCACTCATCTCTGCAAGTCTCTTACAATCATGCACAAAGCATAAAAAACCCTACTTGCACTTAACATACATTCACATCACTTAGATCTAGCACTTAGCCTTTCATTCATCTCCTCCTCTTTTTCCTAGCCTAGGCATCTATTTATATATACAAAATAGGCCTAAAAATGGGTAAACCCACGGGCCGACATCCCTTTCCCGTTACATATTCCCAAAATGCTAAAAAGAGGCCCAAAAGGGGGCCCAGATCCCGTCATCTTCGCTTCGTCTTGCGCTCCTCCTTCGACAGGCTGTCGAAGTCCCAAAATAGGTCAACATGACCAAGAAACTGCCAAAACTTGGTCAAGGGCCAACAATTATGTTTTTGCTTGACCTAAATCACTGGTCTAGTTAAACCAATGATTACTTCCCTTTCACCTTGGTAATCCGACATTTCGAGGTAAATTTAGTGTTAATTATTATATCAATACCCCGTCACATAATCTTATAATATAATCATATTACAAATTTGTTCTTTTATTAATTTATTATAATATAATTCTATTTTATTATATTATAATATAATTAAATATATCAAAGGATCACTTAGGATTATTAATATCAATTAACACCTAAGTCTCCAGACTTCGACAAAAATTCTTCATCACGCTTTTATGAATATACCCAAATTTCCTGAATGCCAGAGTTTCGAAGAGGGTCCCACTTATATTATAAGGTGATGCAAATACAATTAATTATATAAATTTATCTACACAACCTTGTACAAAAAAAGGTAGGGTTTGGGCCTTCGACGACTTTGGCTCCTGAATTCCATCACCCCAAACACCCCGGAGCCCTGAAGTCTCGAAGTCCCGAATACCATGAGATGGTTAAAGTATTTGGTAATGAGTTATTCCCTGGTGTGCTTTGACATTAGAATAATATTAAATTACATTCTATTTTGGTCACAAGTCTTTTACGCTCAAGGAAATTTAGTCTCCATTTTCATAATAATAATAATAATAATATGTGTATATACATATATACATATATTTCAATATCCCTACACGATTTTATTACTTGGATAATTTAAATGAAATTATTTTCTCTTACACAAAAATAAGACAAAGGAAAATATAGTTTTCCAGTCTTTATAAAGGGATTTAATAAAAAATTCTACTCCAAGGAAATTTCTCCATTCTGGAAATTAAAATATAATTATAATCTCTCCCTTTTCATGGGTACATGAGTACACTTTTTTTCCTTATTACCATGCTTTACTACTCCTATTAAATTTAAGGAAATTGGTCCTAAGACAAAGATTTACCTCCAGATTAATTTTTTACATTTCTACCAACATTTACATCCTACCACATTTAAGGGGATTCTACCAAATTTGTAGGGGATTTAACACAAATTTAGCATAAATGTTTATTAATGCCCAAATAGAGTTTTGAGAGCTCTTGTATTTTAATTCAATTAGGAAAATTCATGTTTATTTCCTAATTATTTTTCCTTGATACCCATTTATAAATACTTTTAATGTTTTTCCACATTTGGTATTATTTCCTAAAGTCCACACAGGTCTGATATCCTCTATTTTTTCCGGCATAAGATTTGAGGATGGACTAGAATAAAACAACATTATGTAGAAATCTCTCTCTCTCTCTCTCTCTCTCGATGCTTAATAAAGACTTCAAATGTTCACTCACCATTGCCTATGCATGAATTAAACTGTGAAAACCCAATCAACCACAACATTCACTCCCAGAATTTGGCACAGGTAGTCACAAGGTGAAGTTGTTCCCAATATAAAACTTGGTTGTAAAATTTTCACATTCACACCTAAATTCACAAGGCACTTTTAAGAGGGAATTGAACTCATATTGCTCTAAAACATAGTCTATAATTATTTCTAAACTTAACACTGTAGACATTTAGAAAAATATACTTATATAGAAACTAGATAGTGTAGCAATTGCTGAAAGGGGTGCCATTTTCCACGCAACCATAGTCACAATGACTCCTGGAAGGATTTACCATTGACCACTCCCTAGCAAGACCATGATTCTTTGAGAGAGAGATTCTTCTTTCTATTCAACAACAACCAATGACGGAGGTCAGTCCCCTCCTCCCATAGGAATTATGGAAAAGTAGTTTTCTATCCACCAAGCAAGGGATACTGGTGTGATTTATCACTCAATTCTCCAGCTCCATTTATCATCTTGATTAGAAAAATGAATCCCAACAATTCCTCTACCCAGAAACAAATTCGTTTCTCAGTTCTCTTCAGAACTAGAGAGCTGAACATGCTCTCTCCTCTTCCGAAATGGTCACCAGGCCCATTCCATTTTCATCCTCTTCTCTGCCCACGATTTTCCTTCCTTTCTTTCCTTTCCCAACAAGATTTTGTGGGTCCATTTCCCAATTCATGGGTCAGATCAAGAAGTTTTCTAGATGGGTAATCTTCTCATCTCCTCATTGACTCTTGATGAAGACTTCCGAACTACCAACTTGACTGGTAATTAAATTCTCTGGGTTAGAGGACTGTTCCATGTCTGAATAATTTAAATCCAACAGAGTACTGGTCTCGTAGGGGTCATCTCAACCATTACTGGTTCCCCTCACAATCTCTTTCATGAATCGTGATCTACCTTGGCAAACCCTTCAACAGTTATGCAACACTTTCCATTTTATTTAGTAACAAAAATATATACATTACCTTCTATAAAAAAAGGTGCATCAATTCTAACATCCACACATAAAGAGTCTACCCATAGTATTTTAGAATTCTATAGTTATATTTACAATATGGGGGAAACATAGGTATTGAAATCCCCTCCCCCTTAAAGGAACACCTTCCTCGGTGTTCTACCTGCCATTGTTCTCTTTATGTAAAAGAATGAACAAAAATGGGTATTGTATGTTTCATTGAATCCTCCATTTCCCATGTAGCTTCATCTGGACCAAAGTGTTTTCACTGCACCTTGATCTGTGCAATGGTTCTATTCCTGAGTGATATTTCTTTCCTATCTATTATGCATTGTGGCTCTGGAAGGAATTCTCCCTCTAGTTCCACCTAAATCCCAAACCAATCAATTATATGATTAGAATCGTGTACATATTTCTTTAGTAATGAAACATGGAAAACATTATGTGCCTTCACTATGGGAGGAAGCTCTAGTCTATATGCTACAGGTCCCACCCTTTCCAAAATTTCAAAGGGTACACAAAATTGAGGTGCCAGTTTGGCACAAGTTCCCATTCTCAAGGAAAGTTTTCTCGGCCTAACTCGGAGATACACATGATCCCCTTCTTTGAACTCTCTAGGAATTCTTTTTCTGTCTGCATATCTTTTCTTCTATCCTCAACTATTTTTAGATTTTGTTTTATTTTAACTACTTGTTGTTCCATTTCTTTTATCATATCTGTCCCGAGTGTAATTCTATCTACTGGGTTCTTCCAGCTGATTGGAATAATGCATTGTCTACCATAGAGAGCCTCAAAATGGATCATCTTCAATGACTCTTGATAGCCATTGTTATAAGAAAATTCTACCAGTGGTACGTAGTCTTTCCACTTCTTGGGATGATGCATCACATGCATCCTTAACATTTCCTCTAATACTTGGTTTACCCTCTCCGTTTTCCCATCAATTTGAGGGTGATAGGCTGTACTAAATAGCAATTTAGTTTCAAAACCAACAAATAGAGATTTCCAAAAATTTGAGGTAAATTTTTTATCTCTGTTTGATATGATTTATTTAGGCATGCCATGCAGTCTAAATATTTATTTTATGAAAACATGGTTGGCCCTCGACCAAGTTTTGGGGAAAATTGGTAATATTTGACCCACTTTTGTACTTCAACATGTTGTTTGAAGAAGGAGCACCCATGCAGAGCTCAGATCATGGATCTCACCGATTTTGAGGGTTAAGTGGACCCAGTAAATGGTCCTCTAGGGTTTTGTGATGGGTTTTAGGGGATGTTGGCCCATGGGGTTTTCCCATGATTAGGCCTTATTGTAAGGAGTTGTAAAATATAAATAAAGAAGAATGTATTGTAGAAGTAGCTAGTGAAATGTATGTAGTTTTGTGTGGACAGAGTTGCTTTGTGAAAAGGAATGTATGTGTGTTAAGTCTTTGTGCTCGATAGAGAATTGGCTCTGTGCCTTGACCTAGTTTTGGAAGGAGGATCTGGTGCTCAGTGCATAGATCTCATGTCTGGTGCGAAGCTTGAATCTGTGGCTTAGTGCACAGGAGTGAATGAATCTAAGATTCGGGTGAATAATAAAGAGACAAAGCGGTTTGTGGACGTAGCCCCACCTTGGGGTGAACCACATATATCTGGTGTCTCATGGTTTGCTTTGTGCTACATTATTCCTATTATGAATTTTCTTAGTGATTATATTAGGACGTGTAATGGATATGTATGTGTTTCTTAAATGCTTTGCCTATGTTAAAATGCTAGATCAAATTCACAGTGCTAAGTGCTAAGTGTTTAAGGTGCATAATATTTTGTTGTTACTACGCTAGATCGATCTTTGATTATGTTCTACAATGTTAATAAGGTTAATAAAATAATGCATGTCACTTCCTAAGCATTAACATAATACTCTGTGAAGTGTTATTATCATAGATCTATGTCCCATCTTGCTTACAGACACCTGCGTCCTGTAACCCCTCCTGCTTCTACCTTGGGTGAGACTTCGCCTTCTTCACAGGTGTTGCCGAAAGGGTCGGTAGTCGAGGTTTGGTTGACACGCTATTAAGCATTAAACCCTGGGTCTGCCCCTGTGCCAACAAATGGTTCCGTTTCCGGGACCTGAAACTGTGATTGCTGGGAACTGAAGTAAAGAAAAAGAGAATCTTTGTGCGTAGATCTTCTTCTAAAGTGCGCAATACTCTACTTGACGTGCAAATATTTGTGCCAAGAAAGTAAGCTGTTTTGAAGAAAAGAGGTAAGATCATAAAAGAGGTAAATCTTTGTGCTTTGTCAAGAGAAAGATAAGTGAAATTTTTTGTTTTGAAATCATGAACTTAAGTATGTTTAATAGATTATGTCCTAGTCTGAAGACTAGGGCGCAGTTGAGCGAAAGAGTTGATTTGAGTAAATTTATTGGAAATGAACAAATATATGTTATTCCTATGCATATAAAGATTTTTTGGACTAATAATTGGATGCAGGAACCTAGAAAGAATTTTTGCAGATTACAGGTCCAACATCATGATCCTAGGGGAAGTGCCCAGTACAAAAAAGGTTGGGGAACATTTAAAAGAAAAAGAGGATTAACATTGTTTTATAATTGCAGAAGACCGAGACATATTTCTAAGGAATGTATGGAGGTAGGACCTACTTGTCTTTGTTGCAAGGTTGTTGGTCATGAGGTTGAGGATTGTCCAAGGATTATTGCTAAAGTTGAAGGGATGAACATAAGGCAAGAAAACTATGAGGAAATTCAAGAGACTAAGGGAATGTTAGAAAGTCATAAAGAGAAAAGGTCAGAGGAAGTTCATAATACATTATTACAGTTGAAAGAAACGATGGATGTTTATAAATATGTCAATTTACCAGAAATCCTGAAAGCAAAAAAGTGCAAAAGTGAAAGAATATAAGACTTCGACATAGACTGTGTCTTGGATGAAGAAACACAATTGAATATTATGACAGAAGAAACTTGGGGAATCTTGGAAAATCCTACTGTGGTACCTTCATTAGGAAGGATAGGTTTGTTTAAGGGAAATATGATAACCTTATGTGGAAGAGTTATTAATGTACCTATTATTGTTCATGGAACATCGATTGAACAAGAATTTGAAGTCATTAGGTTTGTTGGGGACAACATCCCTTTCCCACTATTGCTATGTAAGACTTGGATTGAGAAGGATCAGATCAGAAGGAAAACAGAGGAAGAAGCTACAGAAAAGAAAAAGCAAGAATTAAGGGATTTCATAGCTAAGAAAATAGATCGACTAATAGAAGAACGAGAGGATAAGTCAAAACAACATAGCAAAGTAACAACACAGGAGGGACAAAAGGAGAGAGAATTAGATGTCAAGGTTGAAAGAATGCAAGAAGGCTTGAAGGACCTATCTATTCAATAAATAAGTACATCCACTCAGGAAGTGGTAAGAAAAGGGATATTAACTTCAGACCCTTTAAGGGCACCTCAACAGTATGAAGCCACTACTCTAGGGAAAGATAAGAATAAGAATGGAAAGAGGATTCCATAAATAGTTAGAGAGACTTAGATCATAGGGAAGAAGGAAAGGAAGCTCAATAAAAAGAAGGCTAAGTTGGAAAAGCTACAAGAAGCCACAAAAACTAGATGGAGGACTTCGTAGACTAGAACCTCGCAGGAGGTAGGTTCGCAGGATTTGAACCTTGCTGGAACAACAGGTCTGCACAGACTTGGGCTTGATCTTGGTGAAGTTATATGACCGTTGGAGGCACCCCAACCATTAGAATGACACTCCAGAATGGTTAGAAAACAAATTTATGGGCTTATGGACCGCTTTTGGACGTTGAGACAGTGCCATAACAGACAGATTTACATTGATGGAAGCATTTCCTGGCTGTTGGAAGATCCGTCACGATACCCTGCTTATTTAACTCGTCGGTCGCTGCTCTAGGACCATTTTTTCTACTCATAATTGACTGAGCTAAGCAGAGAATTGCCCAAGTGTCAAGCTGTGCTGCCTGTCTCTATTTGGAACTAGACCCTGTCTGTCCGTTTGTCTACCCCGCCTATCTGTTAAAATCTAGAATGTCGAGAGAACCTAGAGAATTGGATAAGTCTTTCGATGAAGTCCTTAAGAAGCTAATGGAAAACATATCGATATCCAAAGGTATCCAAGTGTCGTTGACTAGGGGACTGCAGGCTTCCCCTTCGACTGGATGTTGTTCCGACCGTGTCAACTTTGTAACTAAGAAGCAAAGTAAGCACCATGACGATATGGCTAACATGAAGCAGATCCCGTCGATCCTACTTGAATATATTCCACCTCTAGATGGTGCTGTTAACTGCTACAATATCCATCAAGACTTTGAGTACTCCGTTTTCACTGTGTACATTCCGAAAGGAATTCACATAGTCAAGAGTCAATTAGGACAGATCCTGTTGTTGAAGAACAACGACTTCAATTTAGGAGACCGGAAGAACTAAGACATGTTAGAGCCCCACTGATACTTAAAAAAGAAAACTGGAAAGAAACCTCACCTCATCTCACAACCATGGATTAAGGGGTTGGCGCAGTCCACCATGTTGAATGTAATGAAGATCCTGTATTTTGGCCGCCACCAGGAGGTTAACTCTTACGTTAAACTCCTCCTGTCGTGATATCATGGCAGATATCTATGGCTCAACAGAAGGATTACTGTGAATCTAACGCTGATCCACCGGATCACAGGTTTAAGTGTAAAAGGTCTTGACCCTCAACAATTTTATCCAGGGAAGGCCTCAGATCGATCTTTGGCGCAACACATCAAAGAATCTTACAGAGAGGTAGAAAAAGGAAAGTGAGGTTACAAGGTATCCTCTATACAGGATGGCGTAGTGTGCCTCACATTCCAACTCCTAGCTAGAAAGATAGTAAGGAAGAACCGCCCCACATAGGTCACCGGGTTCGTGGTGGACCTAGGAGGAAAGTGTGTGGAGGGCATGTAGATGAACTGGGAGAAATACCTAGTAAACAAGCTAGAGAAGGATTGCCACGAAGCCAAGGACTTGGGATATGAATTCCATTACAGTTGGCTAATCATTTTGATCACATTTGTCGCTTGGAAAATGCCTGAAGGAGCTACTTTCCCAGAGATAGAACCTATGGAGCCATTGGCTGCTCGATTTTCAACCCTGTGGTATACCAACAACATGACGAAGCAGTGGCATTGCCGTGTTTCATGAATACTATCAACATTTAAGGTTTCCATCGAATCATTCCCGTGTATGACACCGTGCACCCTGCATCAATACCAACCTATAATGAAGTTTTGCGTTGATCCCCATTTCATCTACATCACTGTGTGAAGATATGAGCATCAGGAAGAATTTTAGTTGTACTACAAGCTGACAGATGAAGATATGGAGCAGATTACAAAGGAATGGCCAGAGGAATTTCTTGTACCTATCGCCAATGCAGAGCTATTCGACGTTGACACCATAGGAAGCCTAATAGTCACACGAGTTGAACATGTCGGATAGTCCATTGGGACAAAGAAGCAGAAAAAGTAGGCTAAAGTCCAGGACATAGAGAGTGATGAAGAGGACAACGATTGTGGAGATAATTGGTCTGATTCGCCAGGAGGAGGAGAAGACGAAGTAGAAGGACGGGGAGGAGGAGATGAAGAGAAAGGAGGAGGCGAATCTATACTGCTTGAAGATCCCCCTATTGGGATAGTAACACCACAAAAGAGGAAGGTTTCTCCAAAGAAACCTTCAGCAAGGAAGAAGACGTGCACCAATAAGCCATAGTTGGAGGCCACTCACTAAGGATGACATCATTTTGGTCTATGGAGCTATGGAGGACACCTTTGAAGACATGTTGCAAAGATATGGAGAGAAGCAAGAGGATTTATATGGAAGGATTGAGAGGAAATTGAAGGAAGTGCAACAAGCTATTTGCTAGGTCTGCGCAGTACCTACTGCGCCAACTGCACCTTCCTCATCATAGGATGCAGAATTGGGGGACGGACCAACCCAGTTAGGAAGGCTTGCGGATGCAACAGAAGCTCGTCTCCAGAGAGCTCAAGAAGAGGAGAAGGATATAGAAGCCTTGAAAAAGGAGAAAGATGAAGTCTTAGCACAATTACGAGCAACGTAGAACAATATAGTAGCCCAGGAAAGCGAGAAAGCAGAGCTCCAGGAGGAAAAATCCCAACTACAAAGGGAAAAAGAGCAGTTGCTCGTAGAGCGGGCCATGGTCAAAGAAGTGGTAAGAAAAACATGTCACTATGTGCCAGGCTTGGTACAGGAAGAGAAGGAGTCAGTTGAAGCTCAAATAGTGAAGCTCGCAGAGATCATCCAACAACTTCAAGTTAGAATAACAGAACTGGAGCCCTGAATAGTACCGAGCACCCTGCAGGAAGTGCATGACCAGAAATAGGAGACTGCTAAAAACAAAGTAGCAAGCATAAGAGATCTTGCCTCAGAATGTAAACAGTTAAGTGATAAAAGCACCCAAACATACAAATGCCTTGCCGAGGATCCATAGCTAAGGAATTTGGAAGCGCACTTACAAGAGGTGCAACACCAAGAATTTTCGTTGCAAGCACAGATGAAGCTGCTTACAATAGTGGAAAGAATGAAGAGATCCTAGGAGTAGTGCATAGTACAACAATAGATCACTGCCCTCTAGGGTAAGGTGATGGAAGTAACCCATAAGCTACAACTTGTACAGGATGAATCTTGCAAGGTGTTCAAAGAAATTGATGGATAGGGCTCATAATTAGATCAAGTAGTCACAATAGTAGAACAACGCTTGGAAGGGCCTGTTATAGAGTAGACAATCCAGGAGCTCACTGAGCAGGAGGCTCAGGCGAAGGAGTAAGTTGAGGAAGCTCGAGTTAAGCTCGAGGCATTCAAAGTAGCATTGTCCACACCTGAGTGACTTGGGACGAGTCATAGGTGAGTGTTGGGGTCTTGTTGGCCCTCGACCACGTTTTGGGGAAACTTGGTCAGCTTTGACCCAATTTTGGACTTCGACACATTGGTCGAAGAAGGAGCGCCCAGGCGGAGTTCAATTCGTGGATCTCAGTAATTTTGAGGGTTAAGTGGACCTAGTAAAGGGTCCTCTAGGGTTTTGTAATGGGGTTTAGGGGATGTCAGCCCATGGGGTTTTCCCATGATTAGGCCTTATTGTAAGGGGTTGTAAAATATAAATAAAGAATAATTTATTGTAGAAGTAGCTAACAAAATGTATGTAGTTCTGTGTGGACAAAGTTGATTTGTGCAAAGGAATGTATGCGTGTTAAGGCTTTGTGCTCGATAGAGAATTGGCTCTGTGCCTTGACCTAGTTTTGGAAGGAGGATCTGGTGCTTAGTGCGCAGATATTTTGTCTGGTGCGAAGCTTGAATCTGTGGCTTAGTGCACAGGAGTGAATGAATTTAATATTCGGGTGAATAATAAAGAGGCGAAGTGGTTTGTGGACATAGACCCACCCTGGGGTGAACCACATATATCTAGTGTCTCATGGTTTTCTCTATGCTGTGTTATTCCTGTTATGAATCTGCTTAGTGCTTATATTAGGATGTGTAATGGATATGTATGTGTTTCCTAAATGCTTTTCCTATGTTAAAATGCTAGATCTGATCCATAGTGCTAAGTGCTAAGTGTTTAAGGTGCATAATATTTTGTTGTTACTACACTATATCTATCTTTGATTATGTTTTGTGATGTTAATAGGGTTAATAAACTAATGCATGTCACTTCCTAAGCATTAACAAAATACTCTGCGAAGTGTTATTATCAAATATATTTTTCCCAACTTGGTTACAAACACCTACGTCCTGTAACCCCCCCTACTTCTACCTCGGGTGAGACTTCACTTGCTTTGTAGGTGTTGCCTAAAGGGCCGGTAGTCGGGGTTTTGTTGGTGCGTTGTTAAGCATTGAACCCTGGTTCTTCCCTTGTGCCAACAAATATTGGGAATATCTATTTCCTTTCAAGTTGACTTTATGGGGATAAAGTGAGAATCCTTGCTCAGTTTGTCCACAACTACCATAATGGCGTCATTCTTCTTGGTTGATTTTGGCAACCCAGTGATGACATCCATGGAGACAATTTCCCATTTCCATTCTAGAATTGGTAGGGGCTTCAAAATCCCTGCTAGATTCCGGTGCTCTACCTTAACCTATTGAAATTCTATACATTTACTAAGTAATCAGTTATGTCCTTTTTCAATCCAGGCCAATAAAACAATTTCTTAGTGGCTGTGATCATTTTCTGATAACCAGGATGACCAATATATAGTCTTTTATGTAGTTCATCCATTATGAACCTCTTCAAGTCATCATAATTTGAAATATACAACCCACATTTGTAAGTTAGTAGGCCATCATTCAACAATTGATAGCCCTCATACTTCAACCCCGTGGGCTTTTGCTCTAGGTATGATTTCATAGTCTTGAAAAATGCATCTGGTTCTTGTGAACTTCTGACTCTTTCCTTGATGTTTGGTTCACAGGTGCTTATAGATGCCAAGTGAATCACTTTCATACTCCTACTAAGGGCATCAACCACCCTATTTTCTTTTCCTTTAATTTGTTTGATTTCAAAATTAATCTCACTAAGGAGAGCCATCCACCTAACTTATCTAGCATTGAGTTTGGGTTGGTCGAACAAGTATCTCAACCCATTATGATCTATCATAAGTACGAATATTCTTCCTAAGAGGTAATGTCTCCACATTTTTAAAGCATGTACTATGGTATCCAATTCCAAATCATGGGTCACATAATTGATTTCATGCTCATTCAATTTTCTGGATTCGTAACAAATCACATGCCCTTCTTGCATAAGGACTCCTCCGAGTCCTTCCTTGCAGACATCTGTACGCACAAGGAAATATTTGTTTGGGTCTGGAATCTTCAGCACAGGTGCATTGGTCAGAAGGTATTTCAGCTGCTAGAAGCTCTCTTCACATTCTATTATCCAAATAAATTTAACTCCCTTTCTCCGAAGGGAGGTGATTGGAAAGCCAATCTTGGAAAACCTCTTTATGAACCTCCTATAGTACCCTTCTAGGCCCATAAAGGATATGATATTAGAGACATATTTTGGGGTAGGCCAATCCATAATGTTTTTGATCTTGTCAAGATCAAATTCCACTCCTTATTCAGATATAACATGGCCTAAGTAATGGAATTGTTTTTGGAAAATTTCACACTTACTAAAATTTGCATAGAGCTGGTGCTCTCTCAACACTTTAAGCACTAACTTGATATTTTCTTCATTCTCTTCCCTACTCTCAGAATATATTAGGATATCATCCATGGAAAACAACACAAATATATCCAATAACTTGATGAGTACATTATTCATTAAGCACATAAAGGTGGTTGGTTTATTGGTAAGTCCAAATGGCACCACCACAAATTCATAGTGCCCATACCTTGTCCTAAAGGATGTTTTGTGGATGTCTTCATCCTTGATTCAGACTTGATGGTATCCAGACCTCAAGTCAATCTTGGAGAAAATTGTAGAACCCCTTAATTTGTCAAACAAGTAGTCAATTATTGGCAAGTGATACTTATTATTAATGGCCATCTTGTTGAGTTGCCTATAGTCTATGCACAACCTGAGTGTGCCATCCTTCTTCTTCACAAACAAAGTTGGTGCTACCCAAGGAGACACACTAGGCCGAATGTAACCTTTTTCCAACATCTCCTTTAGCTGTAGTTTGAGTTCAACTAGCTCTGGTGTACTCATTCTATAGGGTGCTCTAGACATTGCTACCACTATGGGTAAAAGTTATATTAAAAAATCAATATCTCTTCTTCGAGGTAGACCTAGTATCTCTTCCGGAAACACATATTTATACTCTCTTAATATAGGATGGTCCTCTAGGCTTGGTTTATTGTCCTCAATTGAGTTCAACACTTGTATTGCATACAAAGGACATCCTTTTCTGCAATACTTCGTCACTTGAAGGGTTGATATTTGTCTCATTGAGACAAGATTTTGAATTCCTTGTAGGGTTGTTTCCCCCCCCCCCTTCCTCATCTTCATACTCCAAAGTTTTATTATAGTAGTCTAACTTGGATTTATGGGCATCTAATCATTCCATGGAAATAAACTTGTCATAATATCCTAAAGGGAGCATGTTTAGGGTTTCTTGGGTGGACAATCCATTCATAATGATTTGTCATGATGGTATGACCTCTGTCACTTTTATTTTTGTTCTAAAGGCTAGCTGTACCAGCCATGATTTAACATGTTTTACTTGCTACAATTTACATTTCTCAATAGTTTGAGGGGAAACATAACTCATATTAGAACTAGAGTCAATTAAAATGGAAACAAGATGGTTAGCAAACATACCTTCCATCTCCACCACTGGTGGTCAACTTTTCTATTATCCAGGGCTGCATAAATTTGTGGCATGCTCATAGCCACATATCCAATTGTGGTAACCTCTTGGATGTTTTAGATCTCCTATTTTCCTGTTACTTATGTGGGCAATCCCTCAGTAGATTTTCTTCTCCACAACCCCAACATTTCAAGGGTTATCTCTTTGTATTATGAGTCTTACCTGGGGCTGATCCAAAGGGTTTATTACCACTCTGAGATGGAAATTTCTATTGATACACACTTTTAGTAGGAAGGATCATCTTATGACTTTTCCCATGATTCTTAAATCTTGAGGATTTAAACCCCTTCTTATTAAATCCCAATTTACTTTTCTTCTTCCAATCCTTATGAGGTTCTGCCTTATTCTTGAATTGCTCATAACAATACCTTGCCTTCTGAATAATGTCTTCTAAAGTCTTAGGTTCATCAAACTCAATTCTGTCCCAGAAGGACTGAGGCAGTCCACTAATAAATCATTGCATCTTTACCTTTTAATCCTTTATGTAGGGCACATACATCACCAAATCAAGAAATTTGTTGATATATTAATCTATTGTGAGCTCTCCTAGCTTGAGTTCATAGAACTCTTTGGTCTTCTCATCATAGTATATTTCAGACAAGTAATTCTTCTTAAAGTATTTCTCAAATTGTTTCCATGAAAAGTTCTTCTCATGGATTCCTTTTACATTCCTAAGGTACTCCCACCAAATGGAGGCGTTTCCATTCAAGTTGAAAATGTCTATTCGGGCCTTTAAGTTTTCAGAGTAGTCATGGATTTTGAAGTACTTCTTCAAGCCAAATAGCCAAACTTCTGCTTCTTCCCCCTTTTTAATTTATCCATCGAAAGTGGGTGGTTTGGCTTTCTTAAACTCTTTAGGTTCAAATATCTTGGAATGTTTCCTCTTCTTTCTTCTCCTCTGGGAATGTGAACTAGTCTCACTACTAGACAACTCCTTGGAGTTGTTAGTTTCCTCACTAGAGGATTCTTCAATTGAATCCTTGGCATTAGCATGTCTCTTGGCTCCACGTTGGGCCTTCTTTGAGGTGCTTCTCCTTGTGTGTCTACCTTTAGGACCATGATTTTGTATATCAGGTAGAATTTGGTTTTTCTTAGTATGATGTCTATCAACATTACTGTCTGCTAGCCCATGTTGCAGTTGCCTTTGTATATCTGATAGGATTTGCAGTAGGACACCATTAATTTCAGTTTTTTTTTCTTGTTCTTTTATTAGCCTTTCATTGTTTTCCTTACAACTCAGTAATTATTCCATGAGGCTTCTTATAGTTTCATCCAAATCCAGAGGGGTTTCCACCACCCTCCTCTCATCAGATTCTTCTCTATTGTGGGAGCTTTCCCCCAAATCATGGCGTGTCACCATTCTTTACGTTGTAGTTTTCCTTGCTGTCCATTGACTATTTGAGTGTTGATACACCATTTTCTGTTAGTTAATTATCTACTAATTTATGAATGACACATGCAATTTGTAAGGCGGAATCAACTTCATTATTTGGAAACATTAGCAACATGCAATTCATATTTTTAAAACATATAAAAACAACATAAAGTTTCATTCCTCTCTTCATTAGTGGCTTAAATAAGCTTCTTATGAATGAGGTAAGATAGGGTGTTACCCTTTAAAAGTTCTATAATAAAATTTTTATCCGACTCGTTCATGAGCCTATGTAGGTCAAGTGTTGTTGCATGCTCTGATACCACTATGTCACACACTCGAATCCTAAGTACCTTTTTGGGGGATGGGTATAAACTTTTCTCTTTTCTCAATAATCTTGAATCCCTATAACTAGGATTACATCGCCTTAGATTCAACGAGGGTTTTCCAACGACTATAAATTTGTCCAGATCTTAGTTCTGGATCGCAAGTTATGGTCCTTAAAATTTCTTTAAGCCTTCATTGACTAAAGTCTCTCACCACCATGTGGAATCCACGTGGTTCCCTATCACTCAACATGCCACATCATCATAACATACAAAGACTCTCCCACCAAGAGGTTAAATCTTGTCTAGCTCTTATAGGCCTATTAAATTGATTGATTACTATCATAATAAAATCCCGCTCTTTACTAATCATTTAATCATTTATTTAATCACTATTAGGGATAATTAATCTTCATTAAAATTTATTTACTCCGTAAATTATGTTTTTACTTTACCTAAATTATTGGTCTAGTTAACCAAGGATTACTTCCCTTTCAATTTGGTAATCCCACATTTCGAGGTAAATTTAGTGTTAATTATTATATAAATACCCCCTCGCATAAACTTATAATCTAATCATATTAGAAATTTGTTCTTTTATTAATTATATTATAATATAATTCTATTCTATTCTATTATAATATAATTGAATATATCAAAGGAGCACTTAGGATTATTAATATCAATTAACACCTAAGTCTTCAGACTTCGAAGAAAATTCCTCATCATGATTTTATGAATATACCCAAATCTCCCTAATGCCGGAGTTCCGGAGAGGGTCCCACTTATATTATAAGACGATGCAAATATAATTAATTACATTAAATTATCTATGGAACCTTGTACAGGGAAAGGTAGGGTTCGGGCCTTCGATGACTTTGGATCGTGAATTCCATCACCCCAAACACCTCGAAGCCCCGAAGTCCTGAAGACCATGAGATGGTTAAAATATTTGGTCATGGGTTATTCCCTGTCGTGCTTTGACATTAGAATAATATTAAATAACATTCTATTTTGGTTTCATGTCTTTTACACTCCAGGAACTTTTACATCCATTTTCAGAATAATAATAATAATATTATTAATAATGATAATAATATTAATAATAATGATAATAATAATATGTATATAGACATATATAGATATATTTCCATATCCCTAGACGGTTTTGTTACCTCGAGAATTTAAATGAAATTATTTTCTCTTACATGAAAATAAGAAAAAGGAAAATATAGTTTTCTAATCTTTATAAGGGGATTTAATAAAAATTTCTACTCCAAGGAAATTTCTCCATTATGGAAATTGAAATATAATTATAATTTCTCCCTTCTCATGGGTAAATGAGTAAATTTTGTTTCCTTATTACCATGCTTTACTACTCCTACTAAATTTAAGGAAATTGGTCCCGAGACAAAGACTTACCTTCATAGTAAATTTTTACATTTCTACCAACATTTACAGCCTACCACATTTAAGGGGATTCTTCCCAAATTTGTAGGGGATTTAATCCAAATTTAGCATAAATGTTTATTAATGCCCAAATAGAGCTTTGAGAGTTCTTGTATTTTAATTCAATTAGGAAATTTCATGTTTATTTCCTGATTATTTTTCCTTAATACCCATTTATAAAGACTTTTAATGTTTTTCCATACTTGGGATTATTTCCTAAAGTCCACACAGATTTGATATCCTCTAAGTTTTCTGGCATAAGATTTGAGGAAAGACTAGAATAAAACAATAGTATGCATAAATCACTCACTCTCTCTCTCTCTCGATGATTACTAAAGACTTAAACTATTCACTCATCATTTCCTATGCATGAATTAGACTATGAAAACTCATTCAACCACAACATTCACTCCCAGAATTTGGCATAGGTAGTCACAAGATGAAGTTGTTCCCAAAATAAAATTTAGCTGTAACATTTTCACATTCACACCTAAATTCATAAGGAACTTTTAACAGAGAATTAAACTCATATTTCTCTAAAACACAGTCTATAATTATTTTAGAACTTAACACTGTAGAGATTTAGAAAAATATACTTATCTAGAAACTAGATAGTGTATCAACTGCTGAAAGAGGTGCCCTTTTCCACCCAACCGTAGGCATAGCGAATCCTAGAAGGATTTAC
>JASDQU010947933.1:44303-57990 GCA_032191745.1 Picea mariana
GTAAATCCTTCTAGGATTCGCTATGCCTACGGTTGGGTGGAAAAGGGCACCTCTTTCAGCAGTTGATACACTATCTAGTTTCTAGATAAGTATATTTTTCTAAATCTCTACAGTGTTAAGTTCTAAAATAATTATAGACTGTGTTTTAGAGAAATATGAGTTTAATTCTCTGTTAAAAGTTCCTTATGAATTTAGGTGTGAATGTGAAAATGTTACAGCTAAATTTTATTTTGGGAACAACTTCATCTTGTGACTACCTATGCCAAATTCTGGGAGTGAATGTTGTGGTTGAATGAGTTTTCATAGTCTAATTCATGCATAGGAAATGATGAGTGAATAGTTTAAGTCTTTAGTAATCATCGAGAGAGAGAGAGAGTGAGTGATTTATGCATACTATTGTTTTATTCTAGTCTTTCCTCAAATCTTATGCCAGAAAACTTAGAGGATATCAAATCTGTGTGGACTTTAGGAAATAATCCCAAGTATGGAAAAACATTAAAAGTCTTTATAAATGGGTATTAAGGAAAAATAATCAGGAAATAAACATGAAATTTCCTAATTGAATTAAAATACAAGAACTCTCAAAGCTCTATTTGGGCATTAATAAACATTTATGCTAAATTTGGATTAAATCCCCTACAAATTTGGGAAGAATCCCCTTAAATGTGGTAGGCTGTAAATGTTGGTAGAAATGTAAAAATTTACTATGAAGGTAAGTCTTTGTCTCGGGACCAATTTCCTTAAATTTAGTAGGAGTAGTAAAGCATGGTAATAAGGAAACAAAATTTACTCATTTACCCATGAGAAGGGAGAAATTATAATTATATTTCAATTTCCATAATGGAGAAATTTCCTTGGAGTAGAAATTTTTATTAAATCCCCTTATAAAGATTAGAAAACTATATTTTCCTTTTTCTTATTTTCATGTAAGAGAAAATAATTTCATTTAAATTCTCGAGGTAACAAAACCGTCTAGGGATATGGAAATATATCTATATATGTCTATATACATATTATTATTATCATTATTATTAATATTATTATCATTATTAATAATATTATTATTATTATTCTGAAAATGGATGTAAAAGTTCCTGGAGTGTAAAAGACATGAAACCAAAATAGAATGTTATTTAATATTATTCTAATGTCAAAGCACGACAGGGAATAACCCATGACCAAATATTTTAACCATCTCATGGTCTTCAGGACTTCGGGGCTTCGAGGTGTTTGGGGTGATGGAATTCACGATCCAAAGTCATCGAAGGCCCGAACCCTACCTTTCCCTGTACAAGGTTCCATAGATAATTTAATGTAATTAATTATATTTGCATCGTCTTATAATATAAGTGGGACCCTCTCCGGAACTCCGGCATTAGGGAGATTTGGGTATATTCATAAAATCATGATGAGGAATTTTCTTCGAAGTCTGAAGACTTAGGTGTTAATTGATATTAATAATCCTAAGTGCTCCTTTGATATATTCAATTATATTATAATAGAATAGAATAGAATTATATTATAATATAATTAATAAAAGAACAAATTTCTAATATGATTAGATTATAAGTTTATGTGAGGGGGTATTTATATAATAATTAACACTAAATTTACCTCGAAATGTGGGATTACCAAAGTGAAAGGGAAGTAATCCTTGGTTTAACTAGACCAGTAATTTAGGTAAAGTAAAAACATAATTTATGGGGTAAATAAATTTTAATGAAGATTAATTATCCCTAATAGGGATTAAATAAATGATTAAATGATTAGTAAAGAGCGGGATATTATTATGATAGTAATCAATCAATTTAATAGGCCTATAAGAGCTATACAAGAGTTAACCTCTTGGTGGGGGAGTCTTTGTATGTTATGATGATGTGGCATGTTCGGTGATAGGGAGCCACGTGGATTCCACATGGTGGTGAGAGACTTTAGTCGATGAAGGCTTATATAACTTTTAAGGACCATAACTTGCAATCCAGAACTAAGATCTGGACAAATTTATAGTGGTTGGAAAACCCTCGTTGAATCTAAGGCGATGTAATCCTAGTTATAGGGATTCAAGATGATTGAGAAAAGAGAAAAATTTATACCCATCCCTCAAAAAGGTACTTAGGATTTGGGTGTGTGACATAGTGGTATCAGAGCATGCAACAACACTTGACCTACATAGGCTCATGAACGAGTCGGATAAAAAATTTATTATAGAACTTTTAAGGGGTAACACCCTATCTTACCTCATTCATAACAAGCTTATTTAAACCACTAATGAAGAGAGGAATGAAACTTTATGTTGTTTTTATATGTTTTAAAAATATGAATTGCATGTTGCTAATGTTTCCAAATAATGAAGTTGATTCCACCTTACAAATTGCATGTGTCATTCATAAATTAGTAGATAATTAACTAACAGAAAATGGTGTATCAACACTCCAACAGTCAATGGACAGCAAGGAAAACTACAACGTAAATAATGGTCACACGCCATGATTTGGGGGAAAGCTCCCACAATAGAGAAGAATCTGATGAGAGGAGGGTGGTGGAAACCCCTCCGGATTTGGATGAAACTATAAGAAGCCTCATGGCATAATTACTGAGTTGTAAGAAAAACAATGAAAGGCTAATAAAAGAACAAGAAAAAAAAAACTGAAATTAATGCGGTCCTACTGCAAATCTTATCAGATATACAAAGGCAACTGCAACATGGGCCAGCAGCTAGTAATTATGATAGACATCATACTAAGAAAAACCAAATTCTATCTGATATACAAAATCATGGTCCTGAAGGTAGACACACAAGGAGAAGCACCTCAAAGAAGGCCCAACATGGAGCCAAGAGACATGTTAATGCCAAGGATTCAATTGAAGATTCCTCTAGTGAGGAAACCAACAACTCCAAGGAGTTGTCTAGTAGTGAGACTAGTTCACATTCCCAGAGGAGAAGAAAGAGGAAACATTCCAAGAGACTTGACCCTAAAGAGTTTAAGAAATCCAAACCACCCACTTTCGATGGATAAATTAAAAAAGGGGAAGAAGTAGAAGTTTGGCTCTTTGGCTTGAAGAAGTACTTCAAAATCCATGACTACTCTGAAAACTTAAAGGCCCGAATAGTCATTTTCAACTTGAATGGAAATGCCTCCATTTGGTGGGAGTACCTTAGGAATGTAAAAGGAATCCATGAGAAGGACTTGTCATGGAAACAATTTGAGAAATACTTTAAGAAGAAGTACTTGTCTGAAATATACTTGATGAGAAGACCAAGGAGTTCTATGAACTCAAGCTAGGAGAGCTCACAACAGATTAATATATCAACAAATTTCTTGAGTTGGTGATGTATGTGCCCTACATAAAGGATTAAAAGGTAAATATGCAATGATTTATTAGTGGACTGCCTCAGTTCTTCTGGGACAGAATTGAGTTTGATGAACCTAAGACTTTAGAAGACATTATTCGGAAGGCAGGGTATTGTTATGAGCAATTCAAGAATAAGGCAGAACCCCATAAGGATTGGAATAAGAAAAGTAAATTGGGATTTAATAAGAAGGGGTTTAAATCCTGAAGATTTAAGAATCATGGGAAAAGTTATAAGATTATCCTTCCTACTAAAAGTGTGTATCAACAGAATTTTCCATCTCAAAGTGGTAATAAACCCTTTGGATCAGCCCCAGGTAAGACTCATAATACAAAGAGATAACCCTTGAAATGTTGGGGTTGTGGAGAAGAAAATATATTGAGGGATTGCCCACATAAGTAACAGGACAATAGGAGGACCTAAAACATCCAAGAGGTTACCACAGTCGTTGATGTGGCTATGAGCATGCCACAAATTTATGCAGCCCTGGATAATAGAAAAGTTGACCACCAAGATTCAATGGTGGAGATGGAAGGTATGATTGCTAACCATCTAGTTTCCATTTTAATTGACTCTAGTTCTAATATGAGTTATGTTTCCCCTCAAACTATTGAGAAATGTAAATTGCAGCAAGTAAAACATGTTAAATCATGGCTGGTACAGCTAGCCATTAGAAAAAAAATAAAAGTGACAGATGTCATACCATCATGACAAATCATTATGAATGGATTGTCCACCCAAGAAACTTTAAACATGCTCCCTTTAGGATATTATGACAAGTTTATTTCCATGGACTAATTAGATGCCCATAAATCCAAGTTAGACTACTATAATAAAACTTTGGAGTGTGAATATGAGGAAGGGGGGGAAAGAACCCTACAAGGAATTCAAAATCTTGTCTCAGTGAGACAAATATCAACCCTTCAAGTGACGAAGTATTGCAGAAAAGGATGTCCTTTGTATGCAATACAAGTGTTGAACTCAATTGAGGACAATAAACCAAACCTAGAGGACCATCCTATATTAAGAGAGTATAAATATGTGTTTCCGGAAGAGATACTAGGTCTACCTCGAAGAAGAGATATTGATTTTTTAATATAACTTTTACCCATAGTGGTGCCAATGTCTAGAGCACCCTATAGAATGAGTACACCAGAGCTAGTTGAACTCAAACTACAGCTAAAGGAGATGTTGGAAAAAGGTTACATTTGGCCTAGTGTGTCTCCTTGGGTAGAACCAACTTTGTTTGTGAAGAAGAAGGATGGCACACTCAGGTTGTGCATAGACTATAGGCAACTCAACAAGATGGCCATTAATAATAAGTATCACTTGCCAATAATTGACTACTTGTTTGACAAATTAAAGGGTTCTACAGTTTTCTCCAAGATTGACTTGAGGTCTGGATACCATCAAGTCTAAATCAAGGATGAAGACATCCACAAAACATCCTTTAGGACAAGGTATGGGCACTATGAATTTGTGGTGGTGCCATTTGGACTTACCAATAAACCAACCACCTATATGTGCTTAATGAATAATGTACTCATCAAGTTCTTGGATAGATTTGTGTTGTTTTCCATTGATGATATCCTAATATATTCTAAGAGTAGGGAAGAGCATGAAGAAAATCTCAAGTTAGTGCTTAAAGTGTTGAGAGAGCACCAGCTCTATGCAAATTTTAGTAAGTGTGAAATTTTCCAAAAACAATTCCATTACTTAGGCCATGTTATCTCTGAATAAGGAGTGGAATTTGATCTTGAAAAGATCAAATACATTATGGATTGGCCTACCCCAAAATATGTCTCTAATATCATATCCTTTATGGGCCTAGAAGGGTATTATAGGAGGTTCATAAAGAGGCTTTCCAAGATTGGCTTTCCAAACACCTCCCTTCAGAGAAAGGGAGTTAAATTTATTTGGATAACAGGATGTGAAGAGAGCTTCTAGCAACTAAAATACCTTCTGACCAATGCACCTGTGCTGAAGATTCCAGACCCAAACAAATATTTTCTTGTGTGTACAGATGTCTGCAAGGAAGGACTCGAAGGAGTCCTTATGCAAGAAGGGCATGTGATTTGCTACAAATCTAGAAAATTGAATGAGCATGAAATCAATTATGTGACACGCGATTTGGAATTGGATACCATAGAACATGCTTTAAAAATGTGGAGACATTACCTCTTAGGAAGAATATTCATACTTATGACAGATCATAATGGGTTGAGATACTTGTTCAACCAACCCAAACTCAATGCTAGATAAGTTAGGTGGATGGCTCTCCTTAGTGAGATTAATTTTGAAATCAAACAAATTAAAGGAAAATAAAATAGGGTGGTTGATGCCCTTAGTAGGAGTATGAAAGTAATTCACTTGGCATCTATAAGCACCTGTGAACCAAACATCAAGGAAAGAGTCAGAAGTTCACAAGAACCAGATGCATTTTTCAAGACTATGAAATCATACCTAGAGCAAAAGCCCACAGGGTTGAAGTATGAGGGCTATCAATTGTTGAATGATGACCTACTAACTTACAAAGGTGGGTTGTATATTTCAAATTCTGATGACTTGAAGAGGTTCATAATGGATGAACTACATAAAAGACTATATATTGGTCATCCTGGTTATCAGAAAATGATCACAGCCACTAAGAAATTGTTTTATTGGCCTGGATTGAAAAAGGACATAACTAATTACTTAGTAAATGTATAGAATTTCAATAGGTTAAGTTAGATCACTAGAATCTAGCAGGGATGTTGAAGCCCCTACCAATTCTAGAATGGAAATGGGAAATCATCTCCATGGATTTCATCACTGGGTTGCCCAAGTCAACCAAGCAGAATGACGCCATTATGGTAGTTGTGGACAAACTGAGCAAGGATTCTCACTTTATCCCCGTAAAGTCAACTTGAAAGGAAATATATATTCCCAATATTTTTTGGCACAAGGGCAGACACAGGGTTCAATGCTTAACAACGCACCAACAAAACCCCGACTACCGGCCCTTTCGGCAACACCTGGAAAGCAAGCAAAGTCTCACCCGAGGTAGAAGCAGGGGGGGTTACAGGACGTAGGTGTCTGTAACCAAGTTGGGAAAAATATATGTGATAATAACACTTCGCAGAGTATTTTGTTAACGCTTAGGAAGTGACATGCATTAGTTTATTAACCCTATTAACATCACAAAACATAATCAAAGATAGATCTAGCGTAGTAACAACAAAATATTATGCACCTTAAACACTTAGCACTTAGCACTATGAATCAGATCTAGCATTTTAACATAGGAAAAGCATTTAAGCAACACATACATATCCATTACACATCCTAATATAAGCACTAAGCAGATTCATAACAGAAATAACACAGCATAGAGAAAACCATGAGACACCAGATATATGTGGTTCACCCCAGGGTGGGGCTATGTCCACAAACTGCTTCGCCTCTTTATTATTCACCTGAATATTAAATTCATTCACTCCTGTGCACTAAGCCACAGAGTCAAGATTCGCACCAAACAGAATATCTGCGCACTGAGCACCAGATCCTCCTTCCAAAACTAGGTCAAGGCACAGAGCCAATTCTCTATCGAGCACAAATCCTTAACACACATACATTCCTTTGCACAAAGAAACTTTGTCCACACAGAACTATATACATTTCGTTAGCTACTTCTACAATAGATTATTCTTTATTTATATTTTACAACCCCTTACAATAAGGCCTAATCATGGGAAAACCCCATGGGCGGACATCCCCTAAAACCCATTACAAAACCTTAGAGGACCCTTTACTAGGCCTACTTAACCCTCAAAATCAGTGAGATCCGCGAACTCAACTCTACCTGGGCGCTCCTTCTTCGACCAACATGTCAAAGTCCAAAAGTGGGTCAAAGCTGACCAAGTTTCCCCAAAACTTGGTCGAGGGCCAACAGGACCCCAACACTCACCTGTGACTCGTCCCAAGTCACTCAAGTGTGGACAATGCTACTTAAAAGGCCTTGAGCTTAACTCGAGCTTCCTCAACTTACTCCTTCGCCTGAGCCTCCTGCTCAATGAGCTCCTGGATTGTCTACTCTATAATAGGCCCTTCCAAGCGTTGTTCTACTATTGCGACTACTTGATCTAATTCTGAGCCCTATCCATCAATTTCTTTGAACACCTTGCAAACTTCATCCTGTACAGGTTGTAGCTTATGGGTTACTTCCATCACCTTACCCTGGAGGGCGGTGATCTATTGTTGTACTGTGCGCTACTCCTGGGATCTCTTCATTCTTTCCACTGTTGTGAGCAGCTTCATCTGTGCCTGCAATAAAAATTCTTGTTGTTGTGCCTCTTGTAACTGCGCTTCCAAATTCCTTAGCTATGGATCCTCGGCAAGGCGTTCGTATGTTTGGGTGATTTTATCACTTAACTGTTTACATTTTGAGGCGAGGGCTCTTATGCTTGCTACTTTGTTTTTAGCAGTCTCCTCTTTCTGGTCATGCACTTCCTGCAGGGTGCTCAGCACTATTCGGGCCTCCAGTTCTGTTATTCTAACCTGAAGTTGTTGGATGATCTCTGCGAGCTTCACTATTTGAGCTTCAACCGACTCCTTCTCTTCCTGTAACAAGCCTGGCACATAGTGACATGTTTTGCTTACCGCTTCTTTGACCATGGTCCGCTCTATGAGTAGCTGCTCTTTTTCCCTTTGTAGTTGGGATTTTTCCTCTTGGAGCTCTGCTTTCTCACTTTCTTGGGATGCTATATTGTTTTGCATTACTCGTAATTATGCTAAGACTTCATCTTTCTCCTTTTTCAAGGCTTCTATATCCTTCTCCTCTTCTTGAGCACTCTAGAGTTGAGCTTCTGTTGCATCTGCAAGCCTTCTTAACTGGGTTGGTTCGTCCCCCAATTCTGCATCTTGTGATGAGGAAGGTGCATTCGGCGCAGTAGGTACTGTGCAGACCTATCCCAACTGTAATGGAATTCATATCCCAAGTCCTTGGCTTTGTGGAAATCCTTCTCTAGCTCGTTTACTAGGTATTTATCCCAGTTCATCTACATGCCCTCCACACACTTTCCTGCGAGGTCCACCACGAACCCGGTGACCTGTGTGGGGTGGTTCTTCCTTACTATCTTGCCAGCAAGGAGTTGGCAAGCGAGGTGCACTACGCCATCCTATATAGAGGCTACCTTGTCACCTCACTTTCCTTTTTCTACCTCTCTGTAAGCTTCTTTGATGTATTGCGCCAAAGATCGATCTAAGGCCTTCCCTGGATAAAATTGATGAGGGTCAAGACCCTTTACACTTAAAATTGTGATCCAGTGGATTAGCGTCGGATCCACATTAATCCTTCTGTCGAGCCACAGATATCCACCATGATAGAACGACAGAAGGAGTTTAACGCAAGAGTTAACCTCCTGGTGGTGGCCAAAATACGAGATCTTCATTACATTCAACATGGTGGACTGCGCCAACCCCTTAATCCATGGTTGTGAGACGAGGTGAAGTTTCTTTCCAGTTTTCTTTTTTAAGTATCGGTGGGGCTCTAACATGTCTTAGTTCTTCTGGTCTCCTAAGTTGAATTCGTTGTTCTTCAACAATGGGATCTGTCCTAACTGACTCCTGACTATGTGAATTCCTTTCAGAATGTACGCAGTGAAAATGGAGTACTCAAAGTCTCAATGGATATTGTAGCAGTTAACAGCACCAGCCAGAGGTGGAATATATTTAGGTAGGATCGGCGGGATCTACTTCATGTTAGCCATGTCGTCATGGTGCTTACTTTGCTTCTTAGTTACAGGGTTGACACAGTCGGAACAACATCCAGTCGAAGGGGAAGCCTGCAGTCCCCTAGTCGATGACGCCTGGATACCTTTGGATATCGATATGTTTTCCATTAGCTTCTTAAGGACTTCCTCGAAAGACTTCTCCAATTCTCTAGGTTCTCCCGACATTCTATATTTTAACAGACAGGCGGGGTAGACAAACGGACATACAGGGTCTAGTTCCAAATAGAGACAGGCAGCACAGCTTGACACTTGGACAATTCTTTGCTTAGCTCAGTCAATTACGAGTAGAAAAAATGGTCCCATAGTAGCGACCGATGAGTTAAATAAGCAGGGTATCGTGAGGGATCTTCCAACAGCCAGGAAATGCTTCCATCAATGTAAATTTGTCTATTATGTCACGGTCTCAATATCCAAAAGCAGTCCATAAGCCCATAAATGTGTTTTCTAACTGTTCTGGAGTGTCATTCTAACGGTTAGGGTGCCTCCAACGGTCATATAACTTCGCCAAGATGAAGCCCAAGTCTGTGTGGACCTGTTGTTCCAGCGAGGTTCAAATCTTGCGAACCTGCCTCCTGCGAGGTTCCAGTCTACGAAGTCCTCCATCTATTTTTTGTAGCTTCTTGTAGCTTTTCCAACTTAGCCTTCTTTTTATTGAGCTTCCTTTCCTTCTTCCCTATGATCTGAGTCTCTCTAACTGTTTATGGAATCCTCTTTAAATTCTTATTCTTATCTTCCCCTAGCGTAGTGGCTTCACACTGTTGAGGTGCCCTCTAAGGGTCTGAAGTTAATATCCCTTTTCTTACCACTTCTTGAGTGGATGTACTTATTTCTTGAATAGATAGGTCCTTCAAGCCTTCTTGCATTCTTTCAACCTTGACATCTAATTCTCTCTCCTTTTGTCCCTCCTATGTTGTTACTTTTCTATGTTGCTTCGACTTATCCTCTCATTCTTCTATTAGTCGGCCTATTTTCTTAGCTATGAAATCCCTTAATTCTTGCTTTTTCTTTTCTGTAGCTTCTTCCTTTGCTTTCCTTCTAATCTTATCCTTCTCAATCCAATTCTTACCTAGCAATAGTGGGAAAGGGATGTTTTCCCCAACAAACCTAATGACTTCAAATTCTTGTTCAATCGATGTTCCATGAACAATAATAGGTACATTAGTAACTCTTCCACATAAGGTTATCATATTTCCCTTAAACAAACCTATCCTTCCTAACGAAGGTACCACAGTAGGATTTTCCAAGATTCCCCAAGTTTCTTCTGTCATAATATTCAATTGTGTTTCTTCAGCCAAGACACAGTATATGTCGAAGTCTTATATTTTTTCACTTATGCACTTTTTTGCTTTCAGGATTTCTGGTAAATTGACATCTTTATAAAGATCCATCATTTCTTTCAACTATAATAACGTATTCTGAACTTCCTCTAACCTTTTCTCTTTATGACTTTCTAACATGCCCTTAGTCTCTTGAATTTCCTCATAGTTTTCTTGTCTTATGTTCATCCCTTCAACTTTAGCAATAATCCTTGGACAATCCTCAACCTCGTGACCAACAACCATGCAACAAAGACAAGTAGGTCCTACCTCCAGACATTCCTTAGAAATATGTCTCGGTCTTCTGCAATTATAACACAATGTTAATCCTCTTTTTCTTTTAAATTTTCCCCAACCTTTTTTGTACTGGGCACTTCCCCTAGGATCATGGTGTTGGACCTGTAATTTGCAAAAATTCTTTCTAGGTTCCTGCATCCAATTATTAGTCCAAAAAATCTTTGTATGCATAGGAATAACATATCTTTGTTCATTTCCAATAAATTTACTCAAATCAACTCTTTCGTTCAACTACGCCCTAGCCTTCAGACTAGGACAGAATCTATTAAACATACTTAAGTTCATGCTTTCAAAACAAAAAATTTCACTTATCTTTCTCTTGAAAAAGCACAAAGCTTTACCTCTTTTATGATCTTACCTCTTTTCTTCAGAACAGCTTACTTTCTTGGCACAAATATTTGCAAGTCAAGTAGAGTATTGCGCACTTCAGAAGAAGATCTACGCACAAAGCTTCTCTTTTTCTTTACTTCAGTTCCCAGCAATCACGGTTTCAAGTCCCAGAAACAGAACCATTTGTTGGCACAGGGGCAGACCCAGGGTTCAACGCTTAATAGCACGCCAACAAAACCCTAACTACTAGCCCTTTCGGCAACACCTGCGAAGAAGACAAAGTCTCACCCGAGGTAGAAGCAGAAGGGGTTATAGGACGCAGGTGTCTGTAACCAAGATGGGACATAGATCTGTGATAATAACACTTCACAGAGTATTATGTTAACGCTTAGGAAGTGACATGAATTATTTTATTAACCTTATTAACATTGTAGAACATAATCAAAGATAGATCTAGTGTAGTAACAACAAAAGATTATGCACCTTAAACACTTAGCACTTAGCACTGTGAATCAGATCTAGCATTTTAACATAGGCAAAGCATTTAAGAAACACATACATATCCATTACACATCCTAATATAATCACTAATCAAATTCATAATAGGAATAATACAGCACAGAGCAAACCGTGAGACACCAGATATGTGTGGTTCACCCCAGGGTGGGGCTACATCCACAAACCGCTTCGTCTCTTTATTATTCGCCCAAATCTTAGATTCATTCACTCTTGTGCACTAAGCCACATATTCAAGCTTCACACCAGACATGAGATCTGTGCACTGAGCACCAGATCCTCCTTCCAAAACTAGATCAAGGAACAGAGCCAATTCTCTATCGAGCACAAAGCCTTAACACACATACATTCCTTTTCACAAAGCAACTCTATCCACACAGAACTACATACATTTCGCTAGCTACTTCTACAATACATTCTTCTTTATTTATATTTTACAACTCCTTACAATAAGGCCTAATCATGGGAAAACCCCATGGGCCAACATCCCCTAAAACCCATTACAAAACCCTAGAGGACCCTTTACTAGGTCCACTTAACCCTCAAAATCGGTGAGATCCGTGATCTGAGCTCCGCATGGGTGCTCCTTTTTCAAACAACATGTTGAAGTAAAAAAGTGGGTCAAATATTACCAATTTTCCCCAAAACTTGGTCGAGGGCCAACCATGTTTTCATGAAATAAATATTTAGACTGCATGGCATGCCTAAATAAATCATATCAAACAGAGATACAAAATTTACTTCAAATTTTTGGAAATCTCTATTTGTTGGTTTTGAAACTAAATTGCTATATAGTACAGTCTATCACCCTCAAATTGATGGGAAAACGGAGAGGGTAAACCAATTATTAGAGGACACGTTAAGGATGCATGTGATGCATCATCCAAAGAAGTGGGGAGACTACGTACCACTGGTAGAATTTTCTTATAACAATGGCTATCAAGAGTCATTGAAGATGATCCATTTTGAGGCTCTCTATGGTAGACAATGCAATATTCCAATCAGCTAGAAGAACCCAGTAGACAGAATTACACTCGGGCCAGATATGATAAAAGAAATGGAACAACAAGTAGTACAAATAAAACAAAATCTAAAAATAGCTCAGGATAGACAAAAAATATATGCAGATAGAAAAAGAATTCCTAGAGAGTTCAAAGAAGGGGATCATGTGTATCTCCGAGTTAGGCCAAGGAAACTTTCCTTGAGAATGGGAACTTGTGCCAAACTGGCACCTCAGTTTTGTGTACCCTTTGAAATTTTGGAGAGGGTGGGACCTGTAGCATATAGACTAGAACTTCCTCCCACGGTGAAGGCACATAATGTTTTCCATGTTTCATTACTGAAGAAATATGTACATGATTCTAATCATATAATTGATTGGTCTGGGATTTAGGTGGAACTAGAGGGAGAATTCCTGCCAGAGCCACAATTCATAATAGACAGGAAAGAAATATCACTCAGGAACAGAACCATTGCACAGGTCAAGGTGCAGTGCAAACACTTTGGTCCAAATGAAGCTACATGGGAAATGGAGGATTCCATGAAACATACAATACCCATTTTTGTTCATTCTTTTACATAAAGAGCACAGTGGCAGGTAGAACACCGAGGAAGGTGTTCCTTTAAGGGGGAGGGCATTTCAATACCTATGTTTCCCCCATTTTGTAAATATAACTATAGCATTCTAAAATACTATGGGTAGACTCTTTATGTGTGGATGTTAGAATTGATGAACCTTTTGTTATAGAAGGTAATGTATATATTTTTGTTACTAAATAAAATGGAAAGTGTTGCATAACTTTTGAAGGGTTTGCCAAGGTAGATCACGATGCATGAAAGAGATGGTGAGGGGAACCAGTAATGGTTGAGATGACCCCTATGAGACCAGTACTCTACTGGATTTAAATTATTCAGACCCGGAATAGTCCTCTAACCCAGAGAATTTAATTACCAGTCAAGTTGGTAGTTGGGAAGTCTTCCTCAAGAGTCGATGAGGAGATGAGAAGATTACCCATCTAGAAAAATTCTTGATCTAACCCATGAATTGGGAAATGGACCCACAAAATATTGTTGGGAAAGGAAAGAAAGGAAGGAAAATCGTGGGC